>PQXN01000015.1:0-258511 GCA_004786275.1 Botryotinia convoluta | reverse complement strand
CCTCCCCCCTCCTTCCCTCCTCCCTTTTCTTTTTCTATCCTCTCGTTTCTCATTTCTCATTTCTCATCTCTTCCCCCCCCCCTCCTTCTCCTCTTCTAACCTTTTCTCCCAGTTCCATAATCCAATCCAATCCAATCCAACAAACCACTTACTTACTCCCTCCTTCTATTAACCTTAATATCAATCCTAACCCTAACACTAATACATCATACTAATTAATACATCACACTACCACTTTAACACTCCAAAGCTAAAGATCAAAGTAATATCCAAATCCTTCTTTTTCTTACCTATACACAATTCGATCCTACTCACTAGATACCTAGTTGGTAAATAAGTAAATAAGGAAATAAGCGAGCGAGGTATTATTATAAAACAAGAACCCTCACATACCAATTTAGATATCTTTATAAGTTTGATGAGAATAGCACTACAGATGTCAAATGTCAATCAAATATTAAAAGTCAAAAGGCAAAAGTCAAAAGGCAAAAGGCAGAGGCAAATAAATGATAAAAAATATAAAAATGTATTATGTATCTGAGTTCTCTCCCCTTATTCTTCTTCCCCCTCCCCCATCCCCCCTTCTCCCGCCTTCATCCCTTGAATCCACTATTTGATCCATTCACCCTCCACCCTCCACACATCCATCATCCATCCTACCCCAATTCCGCATTCCCACTTCCCCTTCTCTCCCCTTCCCTCCCCTCCCCTTTCATCCCAATAACTACCTAACTAATATATAGCGATTGAAGAAACACACACATCCATAAATATGCACGCCTATACCCCATAAAAATCAGAAAAAAATCCACTATACCCGATTTCACTCTCCATTTCACATCCTTTCCACATCCATCCCCATTCACATCCCCAATAAAACTCCAAAAGAGGAAGAAGATAACTCTCACAAAATAAGCTATCATTATCATTGCCATTGCCAGTGTGTCATAATAAACCTAAAATCCTCAAACCCGATAAATCAGAACAAAAAAAACAAAAAACACAATACTAAAATCGCAAAAGATATTTTTTATAACGCTCAATCAATACAATCCTATTTCACTCCCCCCAAAATGAATCCCACGTAACCCAATGTAGTAAAATCACCTCAATTCATTCCAATCAAACTCCCACTCCTCCATTCCTTCAAAATAAGGAAATATGTCAATGAGGAGACTTCTCATTCATTAATCTATCCATTGATGCAATCCCTAGTGAACCTTTCATTTCAATGTTCAACTACCGTACACCATTAATTCCAAGCACCAGGATGTCTCTCAACGACTTGAACCCAACTATTTTGAGGCTGCGCTCCAAATTGTGGAACATTCCAAGGTTGAGATACATCATTGAATGATTGTGTAAAGTTTTCCATGTTATTTGTATTCATTGAAATACTTTCCAAATCATCAATCCATGCATCAAAAGGTAAGATGCTAGCAGTTGGATCTCTATTCCATCCTGCTTGAGTACCTGGTGGTGCCATATTATGAGGTTGATGAGCCATTGGAGGATGATATTGCCCCATTTGCTGGAGTTGATTATAATTTTGAGCTTGTCCTTGATTGCTATAGGGAGAATTGATACTTGATGCTGAATCACCATTCCCTGGACTAATCAAACTAGGTGGATTCGAGTTTTGATTAGGACTTGGTTGATAAGCTCCATTTGGTATATATGGTCCACCAGGACCTTGTTGCATCTCCATGCTCATATTGTTATTTGAGGCATTAATTGGTGCCCAATTGGAAGGTGGTCTTGATCCACTTCCTTCGACACCTTGCATTGGCTCGCCATTAGGATTGTTAGCAGCCGTAGTGGAACCAAGATCGCTGGTGCTACATCGAGAGTTGCGATTTGGATAATCATCAGAATGAGAATCACCTCCAGCAGCATCTTCCAGAGTACCAAATTCCTTTAAATCTTTCTCGAAGACCTTCCACTCATCCAATCCACCACCTTTCCATGAAACATCTTTCTTATATCTCTTGAATTCATTCTTCACCACTTTATAATATTTCATCATCTGTTCGATTCTTTTATGGTAAGCTTTAGCCATGGTTAACCTTGGCACCATATCTTTCAGAATCTTGATAGGTAAAGCGGATCGACTTTCACCCATATAATCGTTAGGATCCATCTGTGGGAAATGAACAGAGTAAACACCTGTAAACGCTGAATGGAAAAGAGCGAATACAAATAATGGTGATTCTGGCAAAGCGTTATTATCCTGACAAGTTCTCATAATATCAACAATATCTCTGGCCGATGAGAAAAGTGAGTCGGCACTCTGTTCCCAAAACCCTTCGGGTATATCGAATTTCTCTTTTGGAAATGTTGGTTCATCCAAAGGACCTGAAGGCTTATCAGCTCGAAGAGGAATGAAAGGTATATATTCTCTGTGGAGCATGATTCGACATAAGGAGACAAGAGTATGCAAACTTGCATACGTGGTAGCATTTCGTTTTTCCAAATGTGCATTCAGGTTGTCCTCGGAAAAGGTAAGGTTCTCTGGTAAGGCGCTATAGAAATCTTCCAATTCATGTGAAAGTTTATAGAATTGTGTTGATTCATCCCATGGTGGTAGGGTTTCGGTTCGGCGACCTCCATGAAGACTCCACTTTGAAAGTTTACCCCAAATTTCAACCAAACGACAATACCTGCTGAGTACTCCACCTTCTTGAATTTTGACATTTGACAAAGTAGCTTTCTCAAAATCTCGATTCAAGTAACCAGTTTGAACTGATTGAGTGAATAAGAATTGATCATCAGAACATGGTAATTGTACTCGGAGAGTGTCAGACTCAACCATCGTAGGTCTAGCCTTTCCAGCGGAAAGCATCCGATCCATGATAAAGCAACTCCAAAAAGTACGTCTTCTAACTTCCTTCTCAATCGCAGTATCACGTGCTGGACTCTTGTTCACCTCTGGTCGGTATGAACTTGCGGTGGTTACCGTTTCAGGCTTGAACGTTCTAGCCGATGGATCATCCTCGTAGGGTAGACCCATTGCTTGTGCTAGTCTGGTCGCAATACCTACGTACACCCAAGCGCTAAGGCCTCTAGTTTGACCCCACTCATAAAGACCAAGCATTAAGAGTGCCTGGATCCTTTCGGTGGTAGGAGTGCTTAGATCCTTACCCGCAGCTCCAAAAATGGTTGAGGTTAAAGCGGTTGCGTAGTAATCGCTTGCAGCCAATGGGTCATTTGGTCGAGGGGAATTTGCCGGTGCATGATATGCGACTAACTCGGGATGGAATCGGGCAGTAAGAGTAAGTACACCTAGCAATAAAATCTTGGCATCTTGAAAGGCGGGCATGTCGGGGAGTGAAGTAGGGTCTCGTGGATGCGATGCTTGACGCATGCGATTTCGAAATGATGGAGGATGCAAGAAAGGCATCTCGGTTGAGAAGTTCAACTTGAATATGTCATAGATCTCATCCCAAACCTTTCGTGTTAATATTGTAGCCTCCAAAGGTTCTTCTCCTTGTCGTTGACTATTTCTGCGACCGGAATCTTCATGCTTTCGAACTCTCTTCTTACTATCACTTTCTCCTTCAACCTTTATTCCCATGGGTGGATCGGTTCTTTTGGGTGTAGAAGCTGCGGCACTTGGATATGTACATTCTCGGTTCGAGGACTCACAAGCCCTGCATATGGAATTGACACCATTGTTGACACCTGGGCTTGAAATTAGTTCAGGTCCCGAATAGATGTGAGATGTACTTCACTTACATTTCACCTTGCTCCGTCTACATCGTGCGCAAGCTATACTAGATCGTACCACTTCACACCAAATAAATCAGCATGACCATATCTTTTATAAACAGCATAAGTTCACGATCAACTTACTCTTTGCCGGCTTCTTCTCCTCTATCCCACTTCGGCCACCACCACTACCATCATCAGCCCCTAAACCACTGGCGCCCAATGCGCCGGGGCTGGTAGCTCCGACAGACGTTATATTGGGCCGATGTTGTTTTGGTGAAGCGGGATGAAGATAAGTTGGGTCGTTCGCAGAGGAGAAAGCTTCGGCGTGTGAACGTTTTGGACTAGATGATCGCGAAACACCAACTGCCAAATCCGAATCAGGTGGTGCAGAAGGCGATAGTATCGCGGCGAGAGAGTGAGGTGAGGGAATGTTTGCGGTTGGGGGTCCCTTGAGACCCTGAACTTGTTGATAGAAGGAGATTTTTAATATTGTTTCTTAAAATGGCTTAGAAAGAAACCCGAAATCAAGTTACTTTCTCATTCAGGAGAAGAAAGATTGGAGGGATGGCTGGGTTGGTGCAGAATTGGTGGGAGGGTGCTTGGTAGCCCTTCAAAGTTGTAATCGTCCACGCTGTAATAAGTATCGCTGGTGTGACGGCGAAGCGAATGCCGCAGATGCAATGCGAGTTTCCGGTTCAAGGAATACAAAGTAACTTTGACATAAACGATTGGACAATTAAAAGGAAGAGTATAGGGATATATTGATTGATTTGTTTGGAAGAAGAGAAGGATGAAGAAAAAAGGAATCGAAATGATCGAATGAAGAAATATAAAATTTAATTTGGATTTGTATTTATGAAATATTGTGATGGTTATTCTGGTATTTGGCTGGGGGTTTATACAATAATAATATGTAGGGTGGATGGGTGTGTGAATGGTTGGTTGGTTGGTTGGTTGATTGACTGATTGACTGATTGATTGATTGATTGATTGATTGATTGATTGATTGATTGATTTGATTGATTTGATCGATCGGTCAAAACTTTGAATGATTTATTGTTGATGGTTGATTTCGATGTTGTTGAGGTTTTGTACTTGAGTATTGTTGTACTTTTGTAGGTATGTAGGTATGTAGGTATTTATTGAGGTTGAGAGTATAATAGTCAGTCGTGAGTGGTAAGTGGTGAGTGGTGAGTGGTGAGTGAACAATAAGATGTGTGTCGTTGTTGTTGGTATCCCTCTCTCTCTCTCTCTCTCTCTCTCTCTCTCTCTCTTTCTCGCTCTCGCTCTCTTTCTTTGAAATTCACGGATGAGGACGGGATGTGAAGGATGAAGCGAAACAAGAGGGAGCTTTGATTTTCGGTCGGTGGGTGATTAGTGTGGGAAGTGTGGGAAGTGTGGGTGATCGGAGTGAAGGGAACTTTCTTGCTTGAAGATGTGGATCTTTTGGCTTGATTTGCGGGAACCTGGCGAAGCTGGGACGGAAAGGAAAGGAAGTTTATGGGTGATGACTGATGACTGATGATGAATGGATGGATTGGGTAGTGTAAATTTGGTGGGAAAAGGGTTTAAGAGCCGTAGGTAGGGGTACGAATGGCGGAAGGGAAAGGGTATGAATGGCGGAAAGGGAAAGGGTACGAAGCTCGCGAAGGTATAAATTGTATTTCGCAATAATAATAATTTGTCAAGTATGTACACCGAGTAGTGAGTGAATGATTTTTGGTTTTATTTTCAAGTAAGACAATAAGGTATCGTATTATCTCTCAAACAAATCGATCGAGTCTTTTCTTCTCTTCCCGTAAGGATTCTTAAAAGTGCGAGTCGGTTTGAAAAGAATGGAGAGCGTTGCAATACGGACGGGAAAGAATGGAGCCGAAAGATGGTATGGTAGTTCGAATCCCCTTGTTTCTTTTCATCTGTAATCTTCTTCGAGTCCTCGTCGTCGCTGTCTTATTTTTTCTGTGGTAGATATCGATAATATATCTTCTTACCTATCTTACCTAATACCCTTTTACTTTTACTATCTTTTGATGGTTGTTAAATGATAGTATTCAGTATTTACCATTCACCATTTACCATTTACCACATACCGGCACAAGACGATTATCGTAAGAATGATCACTGGTAGGTGGAGCACTGGAATTGAAAGAAAGATCCGAGCAAAATGCAACTGAGAACGCGATCTCGGCCGGAGAAGAGAGAGAAAAGTAGTCGTAAGAGGAAAGAGTAAAAGGTTAAAAGTTGGTTTGTCATCCGATTATTTGATGAAAAATGATTGGAATCGGCTTTTTTTTGGGGGGTGTGGTAATGATTGTCGGCCGATAGGTAGATACTAGGTGGATGGGATAGGATAGATCATAGTTAGGATAACGGAATTACCTGATAGTAGAAATATATATAGCAATTTGAATGAATAATATGATAATATGAATAATAGATGATGATTTGATTCATCATCGGTCTACTTCGTAATAGGTTTATTATTAAGCTATGGTGCATTTATCTACCTAGGGAGGGGGTAAGTGATAGACTGACTTACTCGAGTAATTGAATTAAATATTACATCAAGTTTGATTCATTGTAAGATGTCAGCCATATAACAGAAGTTACTCAAAATGTATCTACTTCAACTACCTACATGCAGTTTGATAATCATCAGCAGTACAAATCTCTCCCCAATATAGACCCCCCCCCCCCACCTTCATTGCATGAACATATACATTATCTGTAGAACTTCATATGTAATTACTAGGTAGGTACTAGGTATTTAGAGATCTTTCATATATGTCTCTCTCTCATTATCTTCCTCTGCCTCTGCCTCTGCCTCTGCCTCTACCTCTCCCCTTCTTTTCTTCAATCCAAAACTCACTACTCTACATTAAGAAGTACATTCATTCCATTTTCTTCTCTTGCCCTCCAAAAGTAAGAGAGAGAGAAAGCACGCCAATATGAAACCCCTTCCGCTTTCCGGTCTGGCAATGGCCTTGAATCTGGGGAAAACACTCGGAGAATCTTTCACTAGATATCATACAATCTAGTAAATATAATCCCTAGCATCTTACTCTAACACCCAGCTACTGCTTCGTACATTCATTCACTCCTCCCCAACTTAAAATGGCTACCTACGTGCACCCTACAGATCGTACAATGTATTGTGTTCTTTCTTCTTTCTTCATCTCCACTCGTATGTAATATGTTGTGCTCAAAAGTTACCCGCCTCGGCGTGGATCAAACTTATTCTTATTTTGGGGTTTTGGATCTTCCTCTAAAGAGAGTTATCCTGACTCCTGAGGGGTGAGAATCTTAGGGTTCGGTGCTCGATAATTGGTTGAGTGTAGTTGGCTGTTGGCGAATGATGTTGTTCATTGTCCATTATATAAGTATTTGAAATATCTAGTATTCATATACCGTACATGAGTCTAGACTGATAAATGATGAATCTTAGATCCCTCATTGTGAACGAATCATCTTGGAATCAATGATGTGCTTCACGAGTCAATAAATACCCTAGTTCTTATTGTTAGTAAATTCCACCTACCTAGGTACTTTTTACCTTACTTTATAAAAAGAAAATAAGATGCGGGGGAATCCAGATCATCGTTTTGACTCGAGAACCCCTACTTGTACTACTTTCCACTAGATATTCTACTTGCGTATACATTGATTAAAGTATTCGGGATTGAGAAAAACTCCTTGAGTGACTTGAAATGTCGATATTGTTACTATGCATTACTGGAAAAGTATCCATGTGTTACGTCGATATGTCAGTTTGTTAATCAAGTCTATCATGTCCCTCTATCCCGTGAGATATGGAGATATGTTGAACCATTTGAGCTGTCATTTTAGAACGATACATAACCCAGAGGAGAAACTTCAAATATATAGGGCATGACTACAATAGCAATATGCAAATAATCCATCCTCCCATATTTTCACTCCACACTACAACCGTTTGCCGTTCAACTTCTTACATACATATGAATAAGGATATCAAACCATGGATTCGAACGGTCTCGCTTTGCAATCCTTACAATACCTAGGTAGGTACTGTATTCACCCGGATCACCAAATTCCCCATCGAAAAAATCCCCTCCGCACAAATATTCAATGCTGACAACTCGACTCGATTCGATACGTCGTGTTCAATGTTTGGTATCACATACAGCGGGTAACGGAGGTTATTAAAGCGTAGTGTACATACAGTACATAGCCAACTAAACCCACCTGCTTCTTCTCTTGCATATCTGCTTGCATTTCAAAGCTGCTGTCAAAATAACATAATATATAAATAAGCATTAAGTCTAGAGACTCGAGAACCTTGCGACGTAGAATGCCTCCTCCTTCTGGCTAAAATAACACACAGCAATCGCCAACCCATGTTCAAACATCTAATTGTATGATATATACCTACTATAATTCCATATTCCAATTCAAGCATGCCGGTTCGGTTGTATAGCATGATATTCCGTATCACCCCCAGCCCATCCAAGACCCCAATAAGTCCAAGTAAGAAACACCATCGATAATACCCATAACAATATCATGAAATACCAAGACTATTGAGTAACTTCACCCGTGCTTCTACATACATTGAATATAATACCTGTCTGTCTCTTGAGCTTGTATACCCAATTCGGGGATTCAATCCTCTCCCCCACATCCATACACAAGATATCTCGAGGCCTCTCCTCTTCCTAATGATTTACGCAGGGGATGAATGAATATCTTTGGTCCCCGTTCTCTTCCCTGTAAAATCTCCTATATCCCGTTGTGTTGCTTCGGGAAAGAATAGAAGAAGCAAAGGACGAAAATACCTTGCGTCGATGCCTGACCTGAGTGTCACTCCCGCTCAATTCTTTGAATGGTAGGGTGATAACGCTTTGATATGGCATGGCTTTTGGAGAAAAAGAAATCATAAGGATATCATGGAATTATCAACAACATGGCTGTGAAAAATGAGAACAAATATTAACAAATTAATTTTCTAAAAATAACATCATAGTAAAGAAATCGATGATCATTAGATATTTTATCAAGACGGCTTTTGCATACTGTACACAAAACTCGCAAAATTACTGGATTGAGCAGCTTCTCATATGTTTCTTTTTCCATGTAAGATTTTAAACCATTTTGTAGGGAGTAGGGAGTAGCTCAGCCACTTTTTTCAGCCATACATGACTATCAAATCCTTTATCAAGATTTGAGATTTGTTGAGAGGTGAGAGGTGAGATGTGAATCTAAGATTCTATCTAAAGTCTCGATTCATGTTTAAGTCTTGGAAGATACGATATGTGGTAATTTACTATGTATTTGAACATCTTCAAGATAATTCAATACTTAATTATACTTTACCAAGAAGAACATTGAGTGGGAAAGCCTTTGACGATGATCCCTCGCCTCAGCCACTTTACTTGCCTAGGTATATTCACCGCAACACTTTCAGGAAGGAGGGGCAATTGTAAACGCCCTGATTTCGATATTCCTTGTACGTCATCGCCATTGGCTCTGTTGCATGTTCTCTTGGCTACCACCAAACTGTTTTGAAGCGCGTAAGATCTTTGAATAACCGCCCTGCTTAAGAGTGGTGATTAGATTCCATTCTTTTAGAAAGTTAAGTTTATTTTGTTTTGAGAATTATCAAATCCTTTTGTGTTCAGCTTCATCTTCATCGGTTTCTTTTTATTGGAATCTCCCACTGTACAAGGTAGTTTGTTGATTGCAAAGATACGATACTCTGGTAGATAGGATAGAGGCTATTGATCCTTCATCGTTTACAAACGGCACAGATATTCTACAAAGTAGATATCCTACAGTTTCGCTCACCAGGAATCAAGATGGCATCAGGACATAATGTAATATCTCTTTAACCCTTTCTCTAATTTTCCCATTCGCAGATTCTAATATCATATAGGATCCTAAGCTTCTCTATGCCATCAATGGTATAAATGCATATCATATCGAAAATGGCAAAGAAGAATCCCTCACACCAAATGGACCTCAAACCCTCTCCCTCCTAATGGTCCCTACCTCTTCCCCCTTCTCCGGTCTCTCAATCGCAGATCCTCAATCCCAAACCCCAGAAGAAGACTTCTATCTTCATCTCCATCTACCTCCCGAGCTCGATCTTCCCCTCCCAGCCACAACCCAAATATATCACCAACCACCCAGCAGCTACCTAATTCCACGATGGGATCTAGGACCCGACAGTGGCGTCTTTACCAAAATCGAATTCCCAATCGTAGGAGCATCGAAAATTAATCAAGATGATGTCGATACTTTTGAAACTATATTGGCTCAATGTACAGCTTTCCTAGAGCGTGCACCACCTCCACAATCATCTCGTCCGAAAAAAGAAAAGGCGAAATCTACAAAGGAACCCTTGCCTGCATATAATCCGTCGGATTTTGCGCCAGGAGAAGCTTATGTTTCGGGAAGTGCTAGTTCTCATGCGGGTGGACAGATTGTTTTGGTGGATGAGGAAAATGGTAGTGTGGTTGGTGAATTGGGAGAAGGGTTTCATGTAGTTGAAGATGCGAAAATGAAACCGGGATCGAAAGGTATGTATATTGTTCCTGGCTTTTTAACCTCATTCGCATTTTTTTCATATCCCTAACAACCTCTATAGATCCAGTCGAAATCACTCTTCCTCAAGATGGCTCCCTCAACATTGGTGTCGCCCCAGCATCTCCTGCTTACCTCGAAATGGCTATGCACCCCGCCTACAAATCCTCCAATCTCGTCTCTACAGCCGCTATGGCCTCCCGTCTCATCGTAACAACCTCCAGCTATGTTTCTAAAACCCTTACATCTCAAGCCGACAACTATACTACGAAATCCGCTCCCACCACTAAACCCATGACTTTTACTCCCACCACTCACGCTCATATTCGTAGGGTCCATACCTTTACCGAAGGCGCCGCTGGTCTTTCTGCGAAAACAGTAGGACAGGTAACAAAATACGCACAAAACATCGGTGCCACTCTCGCAAAACGTAACCAGAAAGCTCATAGAGGAATTGGCCCAGATGGTAAGCCAGTGGATAATTATAAACCGGGCATTCTCAATAAATCCATGATGGCTTTCTCTACTATCGCTGATGGTATTGATCAAGCGGGTCGTAATCTCCTAGCTTCTACGTCCACAGCTGCAACTACAGTGGTTGAACATAAATATGGACCGGAAGCAGGTAATATTTCTCGTAATATCGGTGGTGGAGTCATGAATGTGGGATTGGTTTATATTGATGCGACAGGTGTTAGTAGAAGAGCAATTGTGAAGAGTGTAGCGAAAGGAATGGTGGTTGGAAAGGTGAGAGGAGGTGGTGATTTGATTGTGGGGGGAGGTGATGGTGGTGCGGCGATTACTCAGGGAAATAGTCCGCAGAGTGTGAGTGGAAGTGTGACGCCTAATGAGAAGGGGGGGAAGAATGGGGGAGAGGCGATTATGAGTGGTGGGAGTGGGAGTGGGAGGGTTTCGCCGGAGGTGGTGGGGTTTGGGAGAAGTGCTAGTTCGAAGAAGTTGGGGGTGGGAGAGAGTTTGAGTGGTCAGAATGTGTGGGGGAAACGATAGGGTGGATGGATGGATGGATGGGGAGGGAGGGAGGGAGGGAGGGAGGGAGATAGAGGGGTTTGGTGGAAGAGGCTAGTTTGCTTGCTAGTTTAGTTGAGAATTGATGGGGTAGGGGATGCGGGGTTTGTAAAGGATAGATGGTGGATGGTTAGTTTAGTTTAGTTGGGCAGTACTGTAGCGGTCTCGCTAGGGTGTAGGTATCCGCTGGGGAGAATAGGGAGGTCGGTGGAACAAAGAGAATAGGAATAGGAATGGCATGGGCAAGATTCGATTGATATTGATAGGGTCGGTAATGGCAGTATGAATTGGTATGAGTTGATATGTTATCTTATGATATGAAATGATGGGCTATGACATGAATGGCGGATTTAGTTTTTACCTTGTTGATAGCGGTATGAAATGAGGAGATGATCATGAGATTTTGTTTTTATGGTTATGTTTATATGGGTTTGTGGGTGTGTGATTTGATGGTGAAGTGAGGTGAAGATCTTGGAGCTGGCGCTCCATTTCTCATACCCATTGTTGATACACTCACTATATTGCGCTGTAGGAGTATTAACAGCTTTAGCAATGAAGGATTGTGTAGGAGATGCAAAATTTCCTGGAGGTGAAATGAGGTGGTTGTGATGTGAGATGTAGTGGTTGTGATATATGGGATATGGGATATGGGATATGAATATAATGTACTGAACATCTTATATTGTATAGAATATGAATATAAAACCTGGAACATCGAATCTAAATATAATAATGTTTTTATCTTTGTTTATTTTACTTACTTTTTCTTTGTTTTTGCATGGTGATTTGGATGGAGATGTAGACGGGAGAGGAGAGGAGAGGAGAGGAGAGGAGAGGAGAGGATAGGATAGGATAGGAGATAGAAATTAAAACCTGAAATGAAATTATCACTTATATCTACATCTATATCTACGCTACTATCTAGGTAGGTAGGTAGGTGCATAGGTGCATAGGTGGTCGAATAAGTAGATATATCTCATGATTCATCCATAACAAAACAAGCTTTAATAAGATATCAAATAATTCAGATAACCATGCGGCGGATTACTATTGTTATGATTAGATCATTTTTTATATACTTGGGTGAGTGGGTGGGTATAGCTTCTTTCCCTTTTCCTATCTCCCCTCTTTTCTTCTCTCTCTCCCTCTCTCTCTCTCTATTCTTCCATGGTGGATGCTCTTCTACAAAAAAACAAAAAAAAAGAGAGAGAGAGAGAAAATAGAAAGAAAGAAAAACAGATAAATAAATACAATAAGATGGAGGATATACTCAACCTAATTAATATTTCTGTCTCTCATCTATAATCCACCATTTTTCTAAAGAACCTCTATAACCTCTGTAACCCCAAATATTCAGAATTTCCTCATGTACCTCCTTCTTCACTCTTCCTCCCTTCTTCGCTCTTTCTCCTGAAATTTCCCGCAATGAAAAGTATACTTACGTGCACATGTACACACACACATACACAAATCTCCAAATTCAAATCCCAATTCGAATAGATAACCAAAACCAAATCAAAAGTATCCAAGATATTGTACTACAGTTGAGAGGGAGTCTATTTGCTGAGTTGTGGTAAATTATAAATGTACTAATAGATTTGGGGGAATATATCGTGTGTAGTATTTGTGGTTTGTAATTTGAGGATTAGTAAGATAAGTAAGATTATATCGCCATGAGGAATCATTAGGAGTGAGGATTCTCTTCTCTGAGGATTAGGAGGTGAGAGGGAAAGTCTAGGGGAAGTAGGGAAAGTGTGATGAGATGGATTGGGGTTAGATTCTGGGAGGAGGGTAGGGAAAAAAGTAGGTATGAAATGAACTCGGAGGAGAAAAGAATTGGTGCTGCAAGTTGGAAGTTGGAAGTTGGGAGATTGAGTTCGATTTTTCTCGATTTGGGTGTTGAGTAAGTGAGTAGGTAATTAATAGGCATATTGGTTTAAAGGAAAGGAGTGTGTTTTGGATATGCTTTGAATGTGTGATAGGATAATTAATGGATATTGGATATATGAAGTGACCTCGGATTGGAATGGAAGGATATTAAGCGAAAATTGGAAAGATGAAAAGGGTATTGATGGATAGATGGATGGGCTGGAAGAGTGGGAAGTGGATGGGATAGTAAACGGGATAGTAAATGATTGGATAATAGGAAGTTTGTACATAGTGAGAAGATGTCATTGGGAGGTAAATGAATGGGAATGATTGTAAGATTAAGAAGTTATATGGAAAATGTTTGTCAGTTGTCAATTGTCAGTAGGTATGGTCATCACATGAATATACAAGCGCTCACCAACTATATCAAACCGACTTCACACGACAATCATTTGATATGACTTTGTAGTATAATACTCCCTTGTAACCCCAGGTACCTACAGAAACGTATTGTATCTTTCAATAAACCTCACGAAATCACTACTTTTCTTAACCCGAAAAGAAAAGATTTCATAAATTAGGAAATTCTACAACCTCCATCTGAAACATCTATCTCTCTCGCTTCTGTCAACGAACCCACAATGTCAAACCTTTTCCACCCACATGATCCCGCGTTATGGGGCACCTGGATTCCAAAGCCTTCTAATCCCCCGGGTCAAGATCAAGATCAAGATCAAGATCAAGATCAAGATCAAGATCAAGATCAAGATCAAGATCAAGATCAAGATCAAGATCAAGATCAAGCGCAAAAGGAGGAGGAGGAGGAGAAGAATAAGGATAGTGAAAATCAAAAGGCTTGGAAACAGATTAAAACACAGGTTGATGTTTTAGGAGATCTGGTGAGGAGGATTAGAGAGAAGGATGAGATGAGTTTAGAGGGGGTGAGGAGGGAATTGGAGGGGGTAGAGAGGATTGTGGGGATGATGGGGAGGTTGTGTAGGGGTATGCTGGGTGAGGAGTTGAAGGAGGGGGAGGAGAATGGAGAGGATGGCGAGGATAAGGAGGATGGAAAGGATGGGGAGGATGGGGAAACGGGGACGCTGGAAAGACAGGGGAGATGAGGGAGACCAAGGATGAGTAGATGGTGGAGATGGGGTATGGAAGAAATTGATCATTTTGAGTGGTGTTGTGAGGACGGAAGGGAGGCAGGTGGGATGGGAGTGGGTTTTGAAATCTACAAGATGTTATTCAGATGATATCAGCGAGTGATTTTGGTTCCCTCTGAGAGATAAAAATTGCACGATGATAGACTAGATATCTCATTGCGGATTACCGAAAGGGTAATTAATAAGAAGAACATTCTCATTGTCGTTTTTGAAAACAGATCATTTCAATTTCATTCATAATGATTACCTAGTGAAGATGATCACACGACATGTTGAGCTGCTTGTTTAATCGCCTTGGAACTCTTTCTCGCCATCTTGCTGACACGAGAGTGATGAGAGAGTGTGGGAGGATGATAATACTTTTCTTATTCTAGGAGCGAAGTCAAGCACGGCATGAGTGAGATCACATGGTAGTTACGAGGCACTCGCTAGAAAGTCAAAGAAACTTGAGGATGGAGGGTTTGATTGTCTGAAAATGACTCAGTAACTCATAATCTACCAATAATTCTACCATGGTCTCTTGAAATTTATAGTACCTTTCAACTTTCATTCATATCTTGATTCGTTGTATCATCGGCTCAACATCAGCCCTTTCCATATATCTTCCGTGATACCCAGGTGTTCCTTGAATTTCCTTCAGATCACGGCATTGATATCTTGTTTATTGTCTGTTGCTTCGTTGTTCGTAAAACTCCGTGCTTAATAGCTCACAGTTTACTTTGTTTTTGCAAGCGACACACATTTTTTCTATTAATAAGAGTGAAATACTCCTTCGCAGCAGGTACTTCTTCCGAGTTGAAATCCTGTTGTAGGGTATAAACTTTCTTGGGAGTAGACTCTTCACGAAATGTTATTTCTTCCTTCTACATTTTGATATTGAATTATAGATCAAGAACTTGATGAAAATACAATGTTCAGTTGTATATTATAATTGACAACGGAATAGTTATGAGGATGGTGAATTTAGCGAGCACAAAAGTGCATAAGGATGTGAGGTACATCAACTTTACTACGTCTTCGCTCATTGCATATTTCAGCTATCATTCATACGTCTAGATAGTGGCTTAAGTTGCGCCTTCTTATGTGATTTCCTGTATACTCACTCTAGTCGTGCCTTCCCCCTCTCTTTACACCATCTCGTAAAAGATCAAAGTAAACAATGTTAAAAACTATATTAAATCCTGTAATTGTATACTTCATTCATAGCACACACTTGACTTCATCTTTCTGTTATTGTGTACTTGACGGTATAGCCTTAGTATTCTGTTTTAAAATCATTATCACTAAGTATAAGCTCACTATTCACTTCACATCGATAGCCGATTATCTGCTCAGTAAGGTATGTTAGTTTTCAATACATTACATTCAAGAATAGCGCTGAGATACAAATATAGCTAGAAGACGCGTTGCTAATCATCACCTCAACACTCGATAAATAAAGGCATATATCTAACCAAAGCAATCCAAACATGTCGAAGGGTCTGGGACATGTCCCGAATCGCCTAGGCTTGAATTATGGGAGTAAAGCAAGTAAAGTGAAGAAATCTCCTTCATCACCTATCAAGATGCAAGATAAGATCAAGGAGCTGGAACGACGTTTAGAGGAGCAATACAATCAAAATGGAAAGATTCAAGATACGATCAAGGATTTGGAACGGCGTTTAGAGGAGCAATACGATCGAAATGAGACGATACAGAAGACCCGAGATCAGAAATTCGAGTACTACAATCGTCAAATAGAGAAGCTGGATGAATCGGTCCAAAAATTGACCGATTGGGCATCGCAGTTAAAGAATTGTATTGCTGAAGATATTCAAAGGCAGTATCGAGAAAGGGAGGCCCAGAATAAAATACAGGATGTCCAGCATGCAATGCAAAAGATCCTTGCTACTATCATGGAACAGCAGCATAAGCATATATCGGACATGATTGAGTTTCAAACTCAGCTACCAGATATGATACGAGGAGAATTATCTATTCAACAAGCATCCAATCCAGAACCACTACTCGACAGAGACCTAGATGTAGACACCAAACCCACCCAGTGGGAACAGGACGATGCGAAACCTTCCAGAAAGACTAAGACGAGGACAAAAGCAACGATGGAATGAATGGAGAAACAAGAAGAGTGGCAGATGGAGACTGGAGAGACGAAGGATTAGAAAAGCCAATACTAGTTGTATCCACCGTTGTTCCAAAGAATCCAAGGCAGTATGAAGAGAGAACTATGGTTCTCAGACATCACTCTACGATTCACTTCATCCCGGGATACAGCACTTTCAATAGACTAGTGGATAAACAATTAAAATTAAAATTCAATCAGCCGCAACCGATTGAGGAGTAATCGCTTCTTTTGAATTCCCCGTGCTGAGCTATTCATTGTTATGATTTGATTTTTCGCGAAATATTTCAACCTCGAAAAACACACACAACACAACAAAAACCAGTTATCAAGTATGAGTGATTACAACAATTACCAACACAATCCGGGTGGAGGAGAGAGATCCAAGAGAGAGGATGGAGATAGAAGTGATGAATCTGATAGATCATCGAGAGAGGATTTGCAGATACAAATGGCAGACTTGCATGCGCAAATTCAGTCATTGACTGCGCAGGTTACATATTGGCGTAACCTTTATATGCAAGAGATTCGTTCGGATTCAGTAGGTCGATCTTATGGGCAACAATCTGATCAATTATCACAAGATCAAGACATGCCTATATGATATGACGAGAAGGAGGCGAGGCAAAGCGAAGCGAGGTCAGAGTCTTCAACACTCTGCACACAATAAAAAGACTTGGACTTGAGGTTACTAGTCCCGCAGTTATAAGTATACGAGACTCTAACGGGAATTCGACGACCAACACTACTTGGTCATTCCAAATATTTGGAACATCGTAAATGAAATTTCCAAATATCATAGGGGTCTCCAGGTCTCATCTTAACGCAGATGTACTCGTATTTGACGTAGGGGATAGAATTCACACCGCACCACAACTCATAGAATGCAAACTAGTATCGACGAAACCAATCAGTTCTATCTAATAATCTCAGTGTAACAATTCAGAAATTTTCATCATTCCCATTCCTAGATTAATGAAAGTCCTAGTAAGAACGAGATGGTTGACTGTCCAAGGACCATTTCGATGTGAACGAGCTTCCATCATGCATACCGTAGGTTAATGATGGTGAATGAGAACCAATATCGTTTTGAGACTCATACATTTCGTAGCCCAGCAAAAAATAATGAACAATGAATATTGTATGAATACGATATCTGTGCTGGGATAGACGATGAGGAGAAAGGACTGATGGTGAGTGAGCCAGTCAGGAAATGTTCACATCACAGAACGGGGGACAATTCTAGGATCATCTGGAGATACGTAGATTAAGTGTTACCCTATTGTATGTCTTCCCCTTATACTTCCACTGCGTTGCCGTCGAATTATTGCCAACAGGAAAAGAAAAACAGAGGCATCGATATTAGTATGCTGCTCAAAGAAAGAAGGAGTGCACAATATTTCGGATAAAGAATGTATCTCCATTTGTTAACAATAATCTAATGCTGTGTACATGCATTTGCAAGCTATGACTGTATCAATCTATACTGAACATTGTTCCCGCGCAAATAAAATCCGTGATGTCCAGCAAGAAAATTGAAGTTCGCTTAGAAAGATGTATAACCCTGTTCCTGTTCCTCGATAACTGTCTATCCCTCCTATCGATACAGATCTTGCTGTTGCACAATTTGAAAATAATTCATTTTGTAAGGATGATTGATGATTTTTTTTCGGTGGTCGCTTTGTGTGTTGAGCTTAGAAACTTTGTGGTTAGAAACCTCTCGAGTTGTGGAGACCGACACAAGTGAGTGTAAGTACTAGGTAAGTATGCCATAATCCCCCCCACATCAAGCTTCGAGCTAACAATCTTGCTACGGGCCGTATGAAGTACATCTTCCTCGAATCTTCAATCCCCAACATCGTCTTTTATTCTGGAGTAGGAGCTCTGCCGGCTCGCATGTCAGTCAGGTAAGAGTCTGAATTATGGCGGCGAGGAAATTTGGGTCGCATCCGTGGAATTCTTGATTGGGTTTGACTCGGATCCGTTGGTGTGGATGGTGTGGGTGATGAACTGATATCGCCGCTGTTCTCGGTACCTGAATCATTGGACATCTCAGGTTCCTTTCCCTTTCCCTCCTCCTGTGATGATGAAGATTGATACGTCGAGTCAGCATAGTGAGCATGAGTATCATCAAGAGGCCCCGAAAAGACAGGTGCTGCTGGGTTGAGTGTAGGTCGTAAAGGCAGAGATTGGTCTGGTATCGCAAGCTGCACTAAATTTTCGAAGGGGTTGCGACCAAGATGGAAGTTGAAAGGGTTCGAATCTCCCGCTGTATTTTGTGCCGTTCCACATCCTAACTGCAGACCTCTCTGTAACATGCCGTGAAATAATTTTCGTGCTTGTTCAGTTGGAAGTCGTTGTTTTCCTTCTTCTTCGTACGCCGTTTGAAATTCTCGAAAGGCTCTTGCAGTTTCCGTCCGGAGCTGCCAATCTCTTTCTTGCTCTATCCACAAATTTGTCCATGCCTCTTGGAGTTCCTTGTAGCTTTCCTGCAATTCTTTATATTGCTCTTGGATTTGCAAGCATTCTAACTGTGATTCTTGTAATTCGGCTTGACATTTCTCGAGCGAATATTTTTTGACCTGGAATAAATTCTTCCAATCATGTTGGGGTGCTGGGCTATGCGACGATCCATTCGAGAAATTCCCGTCCAGGGAGTTTCCGTTCGAGAGGTTTCCGTTCGAGAAGTTCCCATTTGAGCGGTTTCTCCTTGAGCGGTTCCTATTCGGGCGGTTCTCATTCGAGTAGTTTCCGTTCATTGTTGTGGGCAATAATGGAGTATTGAATGTTGTTGTTATAGAGAAAAAATATGGAGTATTGAATATTGTTGTTATTGAAAAGAATATGATGTTGAACAAGTCTTTAGAATCCGAATGATTGCCTCTTAAATAATAAACAACGTTTGGTGCTCCTTCCTTCTTTACGAAGAGAGCAGCCCCAAGCGTCAGGTGAGACTACCACTTTAGCTTTAGAGTTCTAGAGGCCCGGTGTGCTTTCTAAAAAATGCAAGCATTTAATATCTGATTCTACCTATATGATTCAAATGATTTAAAACACTGGTTTTGTACATCATGTTGCTTTCCAACATTGACAGTTCCTGATTATGGGCGGCAGTTCAGACTATCCGATATCCTATCAGGAACAAAGTATAAAAAAGAAGCACCTACATACAAACGACAGACAAAAACGGCCCACAGCGGGTTTATTTAAGATAGTAATTAATTCTACCTATATCAGTATATCCGATAATACGGAATTTATATACAAGCAAAGTAACCTCAACGCCTTTCCCACCCAATACCGGGTCCGTAGACTCGCCGGTCGATACCCATACCCATACCCATACCCAATGCTTATACATATGCAATACCATAACTCCTAAAAATGCTTGATTCCGTTTCGAACGCCAGGATGTATGCCCTTGACTATGCCTTCCCCATATGCTATGCCGCCGTATTATGCAATGCTTAAACGCTATGCCTACCGATGCATGTACCGTCATTGATTAATCATATGCTCTGTGCCTTCCAGCCATTAAACATCACCGTTTCTTTCTTTCCCGTTAACTGCAGAGCTTTCGGCATTCGTTTCAACGGGATCATTTTCTCGGACCGGGACCGAAGGCCCACTCGCTTCCTCAGATTCCCCATCCGTCGAAATAGAAAATTCCTCCTGAACAGGCGTCATGGCCGCCACTCCGGCCCCAACACCAACCGTTCCCAATCCATCGGCCCCTTCAACATCCCACCAACTTCTATCGCCTCTTCCTCTCTCCATTACTACACCATTGCCCGCCTGCGCCTCGAATCTCCTCTGCGCCAGCTCCTGATCTCTTCTCTTGTACGCTTGTCGCGCTTCCCTAGCCATTTCGTTTCTCGTTTTTCCCGGCCCATGTCCCTGTCTCTCCTTCCCCTTCCCAAAAAAGATAACCCAGAATTTTAGACTCCCGAAAAATGTTCCATTCGTTCCGGGAATATGTTTCCACGGCTTCTCACGTGTGGAAAATAACCAACAATCCACAGCACCCTGTGCACAAATAAAAATTGTAGTTAATAAATTAATCGCAAATGGCGGATTGACCGCCAAATTATCATTGAATTGTAGGATGTGGAATACAAATGGGACGGTCCACATTCCCAAGTAAACCAAAGGGTAAATAAATAGAAATCGAAGTTGACGACGGATTTTCTCTCGTGTACGTATCATTTCCGATACAGTTAAATCTTGACCGCGAGAATTAACAAGATGCATATCATAAGAATTTCCTTGTTCAGCCGATCCATTTTGTTGTTGAAGGGTAGCGGGATGTATGTATACGGAACCATTTGAGTCGAGAGATAATCGTCTGGCAATGCTTTCTCTCCATGATGTATTTCGAAACTGAGGATGAGGAAGTGGATTGAGTATTTGTTGTGGCATCAACAGAGCTGGATTGGTTATCTCGGATACGATCTGTGGTGTTGATGCTCCAGCGTATGAGTCAGTATCCGGTGCAGAGATCTCTGACGGAGGAGATACGGAATGAGTTCGATTGCGAGAGTGGAATACTGAAGTCCACATAAATTGATGAGCGTTGTTCCTCATATTAGCGAGGGATTCCAAAGTTGACGAGGATTGTTTCCTTCTCTCGGTAACATAAGCAGCGGGAGGACGTCTTATTTCAGTCACGGGTCCATTAAGAATTAGAGCTGGAGGAGGTAGACTTCTTCGTACTTGATTGCGTCTGGTCGAATCACAACTATCTTGAGAATGACTGTTCTCGAACCCACGAAACCTAAATCGTACATAGAAATATATCGAAACATAAACAGTGACAATCGTGATGAAAATAATGTATCGAGGGATCCAACTTAAAGCCAACCGATACCAAAAAGGTCGTACTGGTAGATAACAATACGTTCCTTGACCAACATAAGCTTCATGATTATTAACAAAAGCCAGAGACGCCGTTAAAAGTGGAAAGACTATCCAAATGGTGTAAGCTATCCTACGATATGGATAGAGACCCCCTTCACCAGACGAGGATCTAGGTTTGAAAATATACAACGCAGTATGTACAGCAACCATAAGAACTGAAGTATCTATACTCGAATTAACAAATGTTGATACACATATGGAATAGTATCTCAAACCTGAAGCTTCAATTCCTAAAGCTAGAAAAAATCCACTTATTTGACAAAATTTTGAATCATCTGCTACAGGACCATGTAAAAAGATAACGATTGGAAAAACCATAAACCATAAAGCTTTAAACATATCACTTTGAATTAATAACATAATGAGACTAATCGGTTATCAGTACATGGACATAAAAATGGAGGGGTAAATGGGGTAAAGCTCACTCATGTCTGAACGAACGTCTCATTCTAACAAACCAATAAAAAGCTAGAATTGAAGAAGCAACACTAGCAGTTGCAAATGTCAATGCAAGTTTTTGCAAAACCAATCCTTCTGATATCGATACATCTTGACCTTCATTCGTATTGTCTCCAATATCTCTCGAGGAAAATTGAAGCACAGTTCGTGCTATGTGTGTTGGAAGGGGTGCCATGGAGAATATGGCATCTGAGTTTTTCGTCTCGAAAATGAGGGGGAGGATGGAGGGGGAATTTCGTTATATGTTATGGATCGGGCTTTTCCTTCCAACTTCTAAATTCCTCCAACATGATCACCAATGTTATTTTACACCATTATTGTGCTATCTTCTATGCTTTCGAGCTTGCTGTATATTGTATGGTGTGTGTAGTACGAAAGCTTGTTGTACGGTAATGTTGACGTCAAAACTAATGGTACCTAGTTCTTCGTAGATTTTCTTTTGTGATGTGCCGGACCGAAAAATTCAAGATCTAAATTCCGAGACTTGTGAATCTATTGTAGTACTTTCTCTGAATGATATAAGTTTTCTTCTTCAAACTTATTAATCGGCGGTACTCGTAGTGGGGATCTGAATTCCTACTTGAAAGGCTGGTCGGAAAGGTGGGCGAAAGAAGCGGTAAAAGGTTCCCTCGAGTTGGAAGTGTGCGTACGGAGTATATTCCCCTATTATAGGAAAGTATTTGGTATTTTTTGGAAAAGAAAAGTGTAAAAGAACGTAAGAGGATCAAACACGTCAAGTTGTGAAGTATGTATAATAATTGCATGT
This sequence comes from Botryotinia convoluta, assembly GCA_004786275.1. NCBI lineage: Eukaryota > Fungi > Ascomycota > Leotiomycetes > Helotiales > Sclerotiniaceae > Botryotinia > Botryotinia convoluta. The sequence continues at coordinate 235,914 of PQXN01000015.1, read as the reverse complement.
ACTAGATTACCTATAGATAATCGATATTGAAACCTTGTTCCCGTTTTGAGCTGCGGAATTATTGTTGGGTTTTTTTCCTTCTTCCTCATTTCGTAGACGCTGTAGATCATTCGAATCCAACACGAGAGCAGACTGACGCCAACCTACCGGTTGATGGAACACCTGACTATTTACAAAACTATGTGATTCAAGACGACCTTCCTCAGGGCCGTTATTAAGAAACATTAAGATGAAGCGGGTATTTCAGAAATCTGGGAACCAATTCATTTGAAAAAAAAAAAAAAATGAAAAATGTGAAAGCTATATGTAGATCGTTTAATATTAGTAGTTCACTATAGTATTGTAATATGTCGGATCTTCTTGAGTTAGTCGAGTACCCTCACTACTCCCTCTACTCTGTGTGGAAAGCCAAGCCAAGCAATGAAAAAAGCATAGACGGGATTCTCTCTGCTCTGAGTCTCTGTACGTGATTGATCCAATCTGAATCTTCCCTTTTCATTCTATGGTACTCACTCGTATGAGTGAGTCTATTCATCGCTTCCTCTCTCTACCTGATACCTAATAAGCCTTGCATCCAATATGCATAAAATATTCACGATGACGACTGGGCTAAATATCGAGTACGGTCTTATTATCGCCAAATCCATAAAAAAATCTCGATTCTAGGTCGATGCTCTTCTTCAAAATGGATTTTGTAGGGGTTGTGTGGTTCCGCTACAAAGGTTCAAATTTTACAGCCACCAATTTACTTTACCGAATTTTTCCCTGAGGCTGCACTGTTCATGAAGGGGTTGAAGTGATGGGTTTTTTTATATCTCCGATTCCAGGGTCGGATTGGATGGAACTCATTGGACCAAAAGGAAGATAGTTCAAGAGTCCACAAACACGAATTAACAAAATAAGCTTCAATAGTTAGGTAGGTATATATCTAAATTACCTTAATCGGCTGGATTTGAAAAAAGATGATCGGATACATAGATCCCAGATTATTAAGTCATCTGATATTCCTTCATCACAAGTGAAGATACAACGATCAGCATATTTCCCAAATGTTCATCATTCGCCCACTATCACAGCACAGTCCATTAGCCGGTAGATACCCAGGTGTTTTTATTTTCATGTTCATGTCCATGTGGTCATGACATGAGAGTGAAAATCCTGCAAAACCTCTTCTTATTGCGCATTACATCCGCAACCTCCGTTCACCGACAATGTTACCAATTCTCTTCCCCGCCAGCCTAATAAAGTGGGCGAGTTCGTATGAAAGGGAAAACAGTTTGTCGTGAAAAACAACGCAACATCTGACCTTGACCGATTTTATGCGGTTCAAATTGTTCTAATGCATGACAACCCCGCATCGATTTTTTCATACCCTTGAACGTCGCATAGAAGATCCTGAGGAGCTCAATTAGGATTATGTACTCGGTCACGTGATTTAGATCTCTTCACCGAGCGGTTGCAGTGTCCCAAATCTAGAATTCTCTGCAGGAATTCTTTAGGTTTTGAGATGATTTGTCTCACACACAAGTGTGTATGACTCGTCATTACTTCTTATCTTGCATGTATCAAGACGTCTTGACTCTCAGATGGACGTAATTCGTGTGCTCTGCCAAATTGATTGTAAGTATATGGGACCTCCATCAAACTGCTGGCGAATCGTGATGAATGTGGCGATCCAGGTTCTTCGGTGACGAAAGTGCTTAAACTTGAGCGGTCACTTGGATATGCTCTATCCGATTGCTGGGTTAAACGAGCGGATCCGCGTTCTAAGTATGAGCCAATACTCAGGCTTGCTTCGTCAAACTCCATATCTCGAGTATCGTAAGTTTGATAAGACTGATGATGATATGATGGTGGATTTGATGATCTTTGTAGTGATGATCGCCGATTCGATGATTGAGAACTCAGATATGATAGCGGAAGCATTTGTCTGGATTTCCTCATATAATCAGGAATCTCCGTTCCTTCAGCCATTGGATCTGGTATGCCGCCAATGTTGAAAGATTCTTCAGGTCGTTTGAGCTCGTTTTGAGATGGATGCATTCTGACCTTGGAAGGGTTGGGGGCCGATAATTTGTATAGACTTCCGTCCGAAGGTTGAGTGCTATGCCCGAATAGAGACGGAAGAAATGTGGAGAAGAATGGTTTCGTAGCTGGGAGTGCGGTGCATATCTAAAGTAATCGGGGTTAATATCACAGATTCTTGACGTGAGACAACGACAGATAATTGAGGGATTCTTACGATTCCTATGTATAAATTCAATACACTAGATATCAATAATGGATATGAGAACCAAGTTCTATCATATGATGAATATGTAGCGTGTATATACCATATCCTAACAACACCCGAAGCACAGACGACCAATCCAGCAGCGAAGAGGATGAAAAGCATTAATTGTTGACGAAAGGGTATGGGAAGGCTAAACACGGTAGGTATAGGTAAGAAGAAGACAAAGAAATCGGAGCAAGTATTAATGATTGCGCTTGCAAGTAAATGTGTTCGTTCATCGATGCAATTCTGAGGTGAGTAAGATAATTTCCAGTAGTCCGAAATGGGACTATTGTATATGATCAGCAATTTTTTCAATCCTACAGCAAATCTGATCATCATACCTGCAATTGTTGACAATAACCACATCAAAAGCAATTGCTTCACATGCCACTATCACAATCATAGCAATAGCTAAATGTTTAAGTAGACCGGTTCCTCTGGACATAACCCGCATCACCAAGATGAGCAAAGATATTTTAGTTAATGCAACAGCAAGTCCGAATAAACACTCTAGCAGTAAAGATATTTTGAGTCCAAACTCGGCATCATCTGGTGCAACATCCCAAATATGGCGATTCCATTTCCAACGTTCCTGGGCGATAAGTGCAGTAACAGCGCAGACTGTAGTCGGGACGAGAGCGATTAGAAGAAATACATCATCAATGCCGAAATGTTTGGATAGATGAATCCGTGTAAAGGTTCGTAAACCAACCACAATGTATACAAGAGGAAGAAAAACGGCGGTTATTATGAGAAGCACGGGTCCTCTAGTTACTGGGTCGATGTAGTTCGGTTGTGGAAAGGTTGACAGAACTTGAGGTGGAGGGATTCGCATATTGAAAAATCGTTGAGTATTGAGCCAGCAATGCAATGATTTCAATTCCATCTACTGGGCGAGAGAAAAGGGAAACACTCTACCTTAATATTAGAGCAGTTCGCATTATAGCTTGGACCTGGTCTCCATACGCGAAAATTGGGTTTTATCAGACTACTTGCTCGATAAGATGGAATCATTCACTATAAAGTCGCCCATAAACGCGGCTGCCAGTGGCGGGATGAAACTGATTTATCTACTGGTACAGACTGTACGAACGCTCAGATGTTCTTCGGGATACTAAACTCATCGAGAAATAGATTGCAGGCACGTATGGGTGCTCGGACAGTTCCCGTGAGAGTTCCAACGGAAAGAGAAAACTATCTCGAGTCCGAGAAACTAAATATGGTACGACATAGATTCTTGTTTGGAATTCGTTCAACGGAAGATATTTGACTTTCTCGTAAGGGGAGGGCTGATCAAGGGACGGCCGCCAGACTACAGATTGACACCTTCCAGCAAGTGACTACTTGAATTGTCACTGCACGCCCTACAAATGACAAGCTTTTGTCATTTTTAAGGTATATGATTGTGTCAAAGAAGCAAAGAAACAAAGAATATGATTAATCGGGAAATTCGAGTGGAATTGCAATGCGAACATGCCGTCTGTGCATCCTTAGTAAGCGAAACAAATGAACTACTTCAATAAGTATATCACTCCTACATTTGCTCTCAATTTCCATGGCATCTTGGTCAAATGGTCAAAGTATAACAATCTAAAATCGCTCTGTACCCTTTACAGTTTCAAACTCGCTACCAAGGCACCATGACACAAATGATTAGGGTCCATCATACCACGAGCTTATGCACAGCATACTGGGCATCACTGAGCGGCTGCAACTTCGCCGCTCCTGTACCTAACATGAACAGGTCCCTATATCCATATAGGGTCTCGTAGTACGCGGAGTATGGCCCAAAGGTAGTATGGTGCTGTACAAACGCAAAGAGCTGATCGTTGACGGCGAACCTGTGCCGAATTTCCGGGATTCGTCCGACAAATCACATGATTACTGTGTAAACATCGATCGCCACTTCCCAGAGAGCAGATCAGTGGTCTTCCGATGCAGGAATCTCTCTTAAACGTGGTGATTGATAAACAGTCTTCCAAGCATTGGGCTAGGTAAGTAAATTTGGGAGACTGTTCATATCACATGATCATGTCTCGACCTCGGAACTTAAGGCTCAGTCAAGCCTCGGGAATATATTGTGAAGTTTTAAGATTCACACAATAGTTTTGTCGTAATGAGAGAACCTTCAATGATCGAGTAGTTTGTTGAATAATATGTTCGAAGCGTTCAGTCCATCTTCTAGGGAAGAAAAATGAAAAGCCGTAAACAGGCATAGTTTTGAAGCATTTCAGGATAGTCAGTGGGTGAGCAAATATCACTAAGAAGACAAGCTTTTAGTATGATAAAAAGACAGAAAAGACTTCGTCCGGTTCATAAAATGATAAGGTTGTGGTTCAAATGTTTCTTGGAAAAAATAAAGTATTGATGGCAAGAGGCACAGATATTGCAACTGCACTAGTGGCCATCACTTCACTCATACTTCAGTTTACTCTGAGTTCACCTCAGTTCACCTCAGTTCACTTTTTATATATCCCCTCAAATTAACATAACCGATAGCCAATCCTACGCTTTACGAAAACATGCTCAAGAAGCTCGAAGAACGCTCCACGATGATACCGAGAAAGGATGCCGCATGGCTCAATGACAAATTCTACTTCACATAAGGCTAATTCTACACAACACCAAAGTTTCAAGATTTCCCAGAATTCCGTAGGATATGGGAAGTCTCGACAGATGTTTGCGTTATTTACGGTGCGTATTTGTGGTTCATTTCAAAGTACGAAATACTAACAAATGTATAGTCAATGACAATAAAGACGCTTCTAAGGCCGAGTCCCGATCTTTCAGATATGAGGGATACAGCAAAGTTTCACGCTGCAGTGAAGGTTATTCGAAAGTGGATAGGAAGCTTGTCGTAGCGTCGAGATGGCAGGTCTCTCTTGCAATACCTCAGGGAGGAATTTTAGATTTGGCAAGACTTTTGAACGTAAATAGGAGCGAAGATGTAACGATGTAGATCGTTCATTTATTCGGCAAGACGTCATAATTAGTATGATGAATTCTTGATACATAGACAAGAGTATATCATATCTACAGGATGGAAATTCCTTGGTTGGGTGTGGTCTCAACAAACTCATATATATAATAGCTAGTTTACCCCCAAAATCTACGGGTTATACTCGACTGAGCAGTCAGAGACCAAGTCGCTAGACTCCAAGCTTCATGTTATGCAATATAACTCCCATTACTTATCTTGTCCTCCTCTGTCGAGATAACCATATGTCTGACCACTGATCAACCTACCACCCATGCCTCCCCACCCCCGCCCCCACTCCCACAACTCTAACCTCTACTCCCACACCTTTTCCAATCTTCTCCAATTCAATCCTATCAACAACACCCCTTCCATCGAATATCCATCTTGGTGCTTTCATCCCCTTGACTAATTTTTTCCAGTCGATGACCTGCTCCTCTCTTACATTTGTGTTTTTGCCATACTCGCATTTCGCGCAACCTTCTTCACAAGGTGGCTCGGGATATAGCCTTCCTAGTGGATCATCTACATCTACCTCTGCGCAAAACTGCGATGATAGATATCTTCTTAACTCTAACAAATCCATTTCCGAAGGACACCCGAAAAATGGTCTCGGGTCAACTAATTCCTCACTTTCTCCCTTTGTAGAATTTTCCAGCTCTCTACAGATAAGAAGCGCGTCTGCCCTTTCACAAGCCATATATAAATCCTCTTCTACCCTCACACTCGCTACGCCCTTTACCTCCTCCCTCAACACATCCCGATCACACCCATCATCCCAAACCACAATTTCCCCCGGTTTCTCCTCACCCAACATCCTAGTTACGTCCCTTGCCAAACTCTCCCTCACATCCCCAGTTCCCCGCTTAAAAGTATACCCCAACACCACTACCTTCTTTCCCCTCAATCCACCACCCATCTTCTTTACAATCCTCTCAACCCATCTCCTTCTCTGCCACTCATTAACCACTAACACACTCTCCCAATAGGCCACCACTTCATCCAACCCCAACCCCTCAGCTAAATAAATCAAAGATTTAATATCCTTCCCAAAACAACTCCCTCCGAATCCAATTCCCGCTTTTAGATATTTACCCCCAATTCGAGAATCTAGACCTACAGCTAAAGATACTTCATCGATATCCGCATTGATAGCTTCGCAAATCGCGGAAATACTATTGATCGAACTTATTCGCTGGGCTAACATGGCGTTGGAAACAAGTTTCGATAGTTCGGAAGAGGCAGTGGTGGTGTAGATTAGTTTTTGAGAAGGAATCCAGGGGTAGAGAGACGCGAGGGAGTGGGCTGCAAGGGTGGAGGTGTGAGAGCGAGAAGAACCAATGAGAATACGATCTGGATGTAAGAGATCTTGAACAGCGGAACCTGCGGATAGGAATTCGGGAGATGAGAGGATCGAAAATATTTCATTAGGACGGAGAATTGCTAGCTTGAAGGATGTGTCAATCATCTTTCTTGTAATAGGGGAGTGGGGGATGCTATACGATATCTTTAATAAATTCACCAGTTCGACCAGGCACGGTACTTTTCTCTACGATTATAGCTCCAGACTTTGCATACTTTCCAATGTCTTGCACAACCGATTCTACAGCCGTCATATCTGTTGCTTTTCCGGCACCTATTCCATAAGTCTTTGTGGGTGTATTGACTGCGATCATTATTATATCTGCTTCACCCAGACAATTCTCGACATTGTCCGAGAAGAATAGATTTGGCGATCGTGCTGGGATGACAATATGATCAGTATGTTCGAAGAAATCCTCAGAAGATAGTTCGGCATCTTCAGTCGACGGATCATTGGAGATTGAAAACGCTCTCGATCCATTACGACAAATACGTATAATCTCTGGGAGACCCGGTTCGTGAATTGGTAAGTGTTTTGAATTCCATTGATTTATACGGGAAGTATCTTTATCGACAACTGTGAATTTTATTTGTGGATTTTGCAGCGCGAGGATGGCTGCTGTTGGACCGCCTTAGATCGGAGAGTTAATAAAATTCCTCATCAGGACAATCTGGGAACCGAAGATCACATACCAACATACCCCGCACCTACACAACATACATTTTGTACAAGACGATGCATCGAATTCTCATTTTTGAGAGAATTTTCAAATGCGATACCGTCATCTAAACTCAAGGCTTGTAACATGGGGCTGAATGTAAGACTGCCATCAGGTGTTGTGGGTGCGGTTGATATATCGTGGGCACTCTCGTCTGTATCTAATGGTATCGAATCCTTTGGTGGCATGTTTGGGGATTTATGTCTTCTTTGAAATATGGAAGATATCTAGGAATCATATATACTATTTGAAAAAGCTTGAGAAGACTGAAGATTGAGATCTAAGGTACCAGATCTGGTCCGTATGAATTGAAGAGAACATAAACTGTGGTGTTTTTAGGAAGTCTCTAACAGGTAGATTTCTATAGATCTATAGTAAATAAAGATAATAAGATGGAAGGATGAGAAGAACAGAGATTGAGCCAAAAGACTAGGAAGGAGCAGATGACAAAAGCAGAAGGTATACTTCCACAACTAGAACTAGTCACCCTCCGTCATATCATAGAGACATCATCATGAACATATCGATAAGGCTTCCCAAAATTCGAACTACTCATCACCAGGACACAATCACGAAAAATCCTAAGATGCTCGACAAAAAACGATAGCCAACAAATTCTGACACGTTGACAGCAATACTGGTTCATGACTCATCTCAAGTCAGACGATAATGTTGGTAGCATATCCTTTCCCTAAAACTGATTGTCCTCTGATAAGACATCTGATAACTGTGTATTGTCTACAAGGCGTAACGTGCAATGTAATTATTAAATGGTTTCCGAAAATCAGGACCAGGAATTTCCCCACGTGGAGCTATGATCTTACCTTTCATTGGTTTAGCGAGGTTGTACAGACAAATATCCAATAAGACAAAGATTGTGCACAGCATGGGAATACAGAATTATCAAAGTGCATAATTAGGATATGCTGAGTAGAAATGTGGTTAAGAATTGATGGCGGGGGGGCGAATAATGGGAATCGTGATATAACGACCTAGGCGCGTGCCTGAAAAGTCTAACCCAATGGAAGACCTTATCAGTTTGTTGGTTGGGCATCACTCAAAGATTTGCCTTTTTTAACAAGATAATTAAGTCGATGCTCCTCTATTGGCCTCAAAATCTTTGGAATACAATTCCAATACGTTGAATAAATGGATTTGAGAATGGACCTATCCAAAGATTGTCCAAATCCAAATACACCACTAAAATTCCCAGCAGCTCTCAAGGGGAAGTGCATCCTCCTCGCCACAGAATCATTTGGACCTGTAAATGGTGTGAGCAGAACGACTTTAAACTTGGTGGAATATCTTCGCAGGAATGGCGTATCTGTCGCAGTTGTCGCGCCTCATAATTCAACCGGAGCAGTTCCAATTGCTCCCACAACACACGATACCAACCATATCGAAGTAAGATTAAAAGGATATCCATTACCCTACAATCCCGAACTTTCAGTTGTTTATCCTGTACGTTTGTCGCAACTATATGCTAGGACCTTTGGATCAAAACCAGATTTAATATACCTTGCAAGTCCTGCATCTTTGGGATTCCAGATCTTGTTACAGTTAAGACAGCAGCAGAAAAAAGAACAAGTTCCTGTGCTACTGAATTTTCAAACAGATTTATCAGGCTATTGCGAGATATTATTTCCAACACCATTAAATAGATGGGCAGTTTGGGTATTTGGACGTGTGCAAGGGTATCTTTTCCGATGGGAGGGTGTAAAGGCAATATTTTATCCAAGTGCATTTGTGAAAAGATATATAGTCAAGACAAGAGTACCAGTGGAAAAGATGATGAATTTGAGAAGAGGGGTTGATGGTTCTGTGTTTCATCCCTCGAGACGATTAGAGAAACATCGAAAGGACTGGGCTCCGAATGGCGAGCTGATCATGATCTGTGTAGCTAGACTTGCACCAGAAAAGGGGTTTGGGTTCTTGAGTGAGGTAGCAGAGGAGTTGGTTAAGAGAGATTTCCCCTTTAAGCTCATCATAGTTGGAGGTAATCAGAGCCAAAAGGTTGAACACGAAATAAAAGATTTGTTCGCAGACCTGGTGATGAAGGGAAAGGTTCTCTTCACCGGAATGTTAAGAGGCGAGGCCCTAGCCTCAGCTTATGCTTCTGCTGATATATTTTTGCATTGTTCAGTTACTGAGACCTTCGGTTTGGTGGTTTTGGAATCAATGGCAAGTGGTGTACCAGTCATTGCAAGAGATGAAGGAGGGTAAGTCAGGCCTGTTTATGAACTTGGGATAAGCTGACCATTATTAGACCATCAGAAATTGTTATAGATGATAGATCAGGATATTTGGTGGCTCCATCAAACCTTATAGGATTTGTTGAAAAAGTACAAAAACTTGGCAACGATACTATATTGAGATCAACCATGAGTATTGAGAGTCGAAGAATCGCGGAAGAAGCAACATGGGATAGTATCGGCAATCGTGTGGCATGGAAAATGGCCGAAACATTGGAGACAATCAAATCGACAGATACTATTCCCAAGGTTAGAATACCGTTGCATAGTTGGTGGGTGATCACTGATGAATTGAGAAATCTGTTGATATCATTCATTGTGGATGCAAGGCTTCTTGCGGGACTTGGAATAATCTGGGGAGTTTGGTTAGGTTTGATTGTAACGTGGATATTAGTCCGTGTATTGCTTCGTTTGAGGACGTATCTAGATAGATTCCTTAAGTTCTAGACTAGAGCCGAAATTTGTGGTTAATGTAAAGTCAACATTTCATACCACATATAATTCGATCATCTACTCCAGTATTCTCATAATAAGCGGGGATTCATGCCCAGAAGTCAAGCATCTGTATGTTCATGCTAAAGCTCATGTGTTAATGCTTAAATGATGTTCATAATCATGACAATGAATGTGTTGAATGACAATAGAACTCCAGTGTGTGTGATCAGTTTGATCGACGCGGGACAGAAGAAATAGGATACACAAAGTTGCTAGACTAACAGCAACGCAAGAATAGATCAATGTAGCAAGAGTATTGCTAATCTTAGAGGATTACTAAAGTCCTTACTAAAGCATATTTTCAGGCAAAGCATCGCGAGCGCTGCCTTTGTGATAAGTTGCGGAGGCGTTCTTCTCGATATCAATAGAAATTGGTTATGCTGTGACGCAGATAAATCCTACGATCAATGCATATGATGAAAGCAAGAAGGGAATTTGACAAACCCATTTAGTACCCTCTCATCTGGCGAAAGAGATTGATGGAGAAATCTGTTCTCCAGACAATCAGTATCAGAATTACTATGAGAATTTGCTGGACAAGAAGACAATTTGCACCGCACCAAGTCAGGCGGTGAGCGTGCAGAAGGAATGCACATATCAATGAAAATATGTTCGACTTGATTAAAATAGTGTTAAAACAGAAATGTGGTACGAAGCCTGCTCGGAGGCCCGTATTCATGTACCGTGAACTAAAGTGCTCCTTCTTACTTTGATCTTGGCTGGTGCTCACATGCTTGTGTAAATTTAGCTTTGCGATACAAACGGCCTACTGTTGACCCCACTTTGGAGGCTGAGTATAAAAATTGTAGCAAATGTCATGCGATGGCAAAAGAAATCTTCACAAGCTGACTTGCGTCGCGCTGAACCGAGCGACGAATGAAGTTTCAAGATGTAACGGTGAAAAGCGACACTGCAGGGTATAGGAACACGTTAGTAGGATGAGTTCGAATTGTACAGAGTACTGCCGAGTCCCGGCACGTGAAATAGAAGATACTCGCATCCTCTGCTTTCATTCACCGTAGACTTTCATCGGATTTTACAAATGATATATTTTGCCGACTCCTTGAGTCTTGGCCGATTGAATCTGGCTCAGAAAATGACATTGAATGGTGGCAAAGTGTGGCCTACCCAAAAATATATACAAAAAATAGTAAAGCATGATTAAAATAAAGAGAGGCCGCTTTGTCTTATACCATACTATTATCGAATTAGAATTGAGGCTCGTCGATGTCAGATGAGAAACGTGTTGATGCGGAATGATTGGCGCAGCAGATCTCATATTGATCTAACCAACAGTTGAACGATCTCACACAGGGCGCTTAGAGGGAAATTCACGACCTCTCATTTGTTTGCTGCCGCAAGAAATATCTTCACCGAATTTCAATTGAAGAATCCTCAGCCAGTCTTTAAGAACTGGTGTGAGTTCACCCACATATGTACGTGCAAGGCGGGAAGAATTGATATCCATCGAAATCATGTTGAAGAATTTGTGTCGTATCCTCCCGCCGTGTAAAATTATGAGTATATTAGATGATCATTGTTGAAGAAAGTGGGATCATAAAATCCTACCACTTCACTGGTTGATTAGGATTGAAGTGTAACGGAGATGGGAAAATTATATGAGGTTATTCGCGTTTCGTTGGTTGTCAACGTAAGATTATCATTGATACCGTGAAAAATCATGAAAGGGTCTGTGATATTTCGGTCAAGTTGAAAATCCGGAAGTAGCAGATATTTATTACTTAATTTGGCTAGTCCCATGAAAGCTCTGTCAGCTTTTAACCGATCAAGTTTAGTTGATCTTATTTTATGCCAAGTTTAACAAGGTATTGATTGATGATGAGACTCGGGAAGCTTCACACCTCATTTTCCCAGACAAGATTCAGTCTCAACAACTCATTTTGAAAACGCTGGAGCCTTCTTCAATCCAAAGGGTATAGGAGAGGTTTGATTGATCGATAATTGTACCTATAATGGTCCTACGATGCCGAATCCTACCTTGGTGGAACATCCTTTTTGGTGTCGTGGATCATATTTTCCTACCCCCAGATTAATACTCTGGATGCTTCATTACTCTAAGCGCTCCATTAACGGTATGCATGTATTGACAAGCGTCATCTGTGCCGCCACTCATCTGACAAGTCGTGACCTCCTTGTGTCGATCACATTCACAAATTAAAAGTCTTCCAATCAACATTATCTGTGAAAAGCTTGACCGCGCATCATACGATGGTCTCACTGTCTCAACATCGCCATAGGACTGACCCTCAGACGTCTCGCACATGCTACACCCCTCCATAAGTGGAAAGGCTAGTAGTTCCGATTATGGAACTATCTCTCAGCAGACAGGGCTAGAGTTAACCTCCCAAACCAAGAACCGTCAAGTCCGACACAATTTGTTTGGAGTTGCTTACATGCTCATGCCCATTTTGCATCGATGAGTTGAGATCACCCCCTGGTATGAGCTTCATATCGTTGTTTTTGCTTCCGAGTGTCTACGACGTTTTGTTACGGGATTCGTATTTTTCCATGCTAAGCCTGTCTAGCATTTTCATGTGGCATGGCACCTTTAGACTATTCCTATCCTTCTTGTTCCTTTCTTCTTTTTTACATTCATAATATTCTTCTTGGGTTGGCAAACTAAACAATATCATCGCCACTTCTCCCACTTCAATTCTTGGGCAGGCCCATTTCCTCTTTATACCTTCTTTTCTCTTTGAAGTTGTTTTCTACCTCTTGCTTGAGGCAGGAAATTGTTTACATTCTTTCTCTCCGCCGGTCGGGTCATTCAGATTAAATTTTACTAATCTTTAAACCATATCTTGGGTCTTTCTTACTCGCCGGTCTCGACTTTTTTAATCAACACCGCCCATTATGTTTTGGCACGCAGCCGTAACGGCATCGCTGCTACTTGCCGGTCATGTTAGCGCAGGAACTATGGATATGAAGCCAGTGGTTCGTCGAGATAATCAGGAGGAGATGTTAAGGCGATATATGGATAATATTATTGAAGATCGCCGGAGATCTATCACGGATGCACCAGCAACCACAGCAGCTATGAACGCTTCGGACTGGAATACTCAAACTGAGGCAGCATGCACTCAAGCTCTTGATTTATTGAATGGACAGGCTACCAATCCATCTGGTTTGGCAGTTTGTTATAACTTGCCATATGCCGACAACAGTACTGGAGTTTTCAAGGCCGACCTCCGGATTTATAATGTCTCTGCTGCCACAGGAACATTTGCCAATATTCCAAGTCAGGATGTTCAGGTTGGATTGAGTTACGAAGGAGCTACAGTATCGGCTGTTAATATGTCGACGTTGATGGCCAGAAGCGATGGTACATCTATAATTTCATGGCCACGAGCAAATGCAAAGCGACAATCAACAACAAACACCACCACGGGAAGGACCATAACTTTAGTTCAATCATATGCTTTTGTTGGTCAAATGAATAAGGAATATATTGGCATGGATATGGACAGGTATGTTGAATTCCAAGAATCAAAAAAATTCCAATCTGATTTGTTTTAGCTCAACCATGGAAGCACTATTAACTCCAACGGTGACGTTGACTGGCAGAGATGTCTCCGGTGGAACCGTGAATACAACTCTTAATACCAACCAAGCATCTTTCGTTAATGGTGAATTCTCCACACAAGCTGCTGGAGTTACTAAAACTGCCGTTCAACCACCTATTCAAACTCTCGTCGTCGCCTCTGAATCTCCTTTCGTGGTTCCAGGTCTTAATATTCTGATCTTCCCAATTGGTGGTGTCATCACAGGTGTATGGGCAATTCTATTCATTGGTACAATTTCCTACGGTACCATCGGTAGAATGCAATTCAGAGACCAATTCAGATCAAGAACCGCTAGAGCTCAAAAGGAAAATATGTCACGAATTTAAATGGGCTTGGGATCATCAAAAGGTTTATGGGAGGTGTACGAGATTTATTTTCTAAGAGGAGGAACTATACCATTTATAGAATTTTTGCGCGAGTAATCCAGAAAGGTGGCATTGGAATGGAAAGAAGGCATATTGAGGGATGGGAATGAATATGACATGCCCAGGGTAGCCAGCCAGGAGCTCGAGTTGATGAAGCAAAGATTTTTTCTGGAGCCTGAATATTGAGCCCCCGCCCCTCGGGGGGCTACAAATTCACAAGCTACAATATCATTATTACTTCTTTTTTTCTGTTTGTGGTTGAAATGAAGACTAGCAATATTACAATCACGAGACACGATCATTACCTCAGTTTAGAATGTATAATACGAATCAAAATAATGCAAAATCGGGTTTATTTGATTTTTGTATATATATAGTTCAATGACAATCAAGCTTTAACACTTGAGAACTTACAGCAAACCGCAAAATTCAAAGACGTCGTGATAACAACCTTGGCGAACAGCCTTACAATTTACTTCTTACTCGAGCTCATGAACTCGTGAACTACATTCCTCCTGCAATCCTCCAGCTGAAAATATACGCGAGATTCGGTATTTGCATATTAAAAGTTCACACCACGCATTGTCCTGAACCTTAATTTTTCTTTACTTTTCCTTCGGACGTTGATCCTGAATTTTAAGTACCGAAATTGGTGCCTTACGTACAGATATTTGAAGGATGGGATTGGTTATAGAAAAGCAGAATCTGGAGCTTGAAGTTTCAGATGCGCGACGTGTAGGAGATCTGTGCAACTCGAGCGAGTTTGACAAGGATGAAGACTCCTGTGTTTAAGATTGAGTTTGAAGGGACCTGAGCGAGTCGCCGGTGGGGTTTGGCGGCTTTAGATATTAGTAGCGATACTAGAAAGGGTTTAAATAAGGGATCAGTTCGTGCAGTTTGAAGAGAGATAAACGGAATACAGATTGAACTGGGCTTGAAAAGGAAAGGAAGGAATTGTGCCATGCACTCGCTCAGACGATAATAAGGGTCGAGCACGTGCGCGATCGAGTTCACGGTCAGGTGACCATCACGCTCGGACGTTGATAGCGTGCATTCAACCCCTGGCTTTCGAAGAAGGATGTGGAAGCACGACGGCAATCCACGATATCTTCAATGCCATATTCTATCTTGCTTGGGGTTATTCGATTGCCATCGACCTTTGAGGTCGATGATATATCGAAAGAGTGGCAAAATGCCTAGCCAGGGAACATCTCAAGATCTCGAACCTCCATCGCTGCGCCGATATTGAACAACCCTCGAGCACTAGGGGCTACCCTAGGTGTAAATATATTGTCTGAGCTATCATGAGCGATCAAAGCATGAAGTATGAAACAATGCATCTCATGCTTATGTTTATACTAACAACCCTATTCGATGAAGGCAAGTATCCATTGTGATGGTTTTTAGTGAAACTAGCATAATCCTTTCAATCTTACTCTAAGAACCTTTTCGTAAGAAACGAAAAGCGTCATTTCTGAGTTGTCCTTTAGAATTCGTTTACTTTTTTGGTTTCTACAAACTCCAACAACGACTGGATCGCATTGAATCATCAGAATTAATTCTTTGTGATTGGATTGCTGGTGGTATCATACATTCGTTTCTATATCCATATATTTCATCCGAACTTCTTGAACTTTCCGTTTGTTCCATTGGACATTGTCTAGCTGAGAAGTTCATCTTTACATACCTACTTATACTATACTGCAAGCTTGAGATCGATCACTCAATTAGAAAGGAAAATGGTTTCGGTGGCAGAGTTAGTCACGAAATTGCATTCCAATATTGATGAAATTCACAAGACTATCGCTTTAATTAGCGACACTTCGAATCATGATGCGGAAATTACACGATTAGAAAGAGATCGCGATGAACAGCTTCAGCAATTGAAGATGGCTCATGAAATTGGAATGAAAGAAGGGGAGGAAGCACGACTCAAACAGGAACAAGAGATTGAGGAACAAATCAAGAGAGAGGAAGACGAGATAATAGAGAGGAGGAAACGTGAAGACGAGGAGAGAAAATCGAGAATCGAAAATGAAGTGAAGGAGAGAGAAAAGGTAAGGCAAGAGGAGGTAGAGAAGAGGAAGGCTGAATTCCAAAGTCAACATAAAGAAGTTGAAGATGGAATCGATGAAAAAATGGAAAGGTTGGAGGATGAGTTAGAGCAACAAATGATGGATGGGCAAAAAGCTTTGGAAACTTTAGATTCTGCGAGAAGGGTATGTTTGTATTCTATCAATTTTATCTGGGTGTTTTTCGATTTACTAATATTTTTGCGAAAACAGGAAATCAACAGACAAATTGACGAGCAACTCAATATTCCGACTGTACTACCTAAAATTCAATACAAGAGCCGCAGAAAGGTTGTATTGAATAATCAAGAGCCAGATCTAATATCGGAAAGCCAGAACAGCAAGGGCACTGAGGGGGATGCGGAAAAGGATCCGATTACAAACGAAGATTTAAGTCGTGATGTGAACGAGCACAAAGATGAAGATCCTCAGGATAATGTAGCTGATACTAAGGACAGTGAAAAAGACCTTGTGGTAGAGCCAACAAAGGACTTAGAAGTCCAACCAGTTTCCTCACTCTCAAAGGAGGTTGTTCCCCAAGAGCAAGAAGCGCAATCACCAGATGTTGGGGGTGTTGGGGGATCATCACAGCCTATCGAAGAAACTCCTAGCTTAGTCCCCGAGGAGCAGCACATAGAGCATGAAGAGGTACACGAAGCCGAACAACAACCCAAATTTGATAATATTGCGCAAGGTAGTCGAGATCATTCCGAACCAGAAACATTAGGGCTTGTAGAAGAAATGGCCAAGGAGATTGATGACACGCCTGAGCCTTCCCAAGTGAATACACCTGTTGGGGCTGATGAGACCGGCAAGGAACCAATTGACTTGACTCAGTCAATTGATGTTCCACAAAATGAGACCAGCGACAATCTAAAGCAAGAGCATGTATCTCAAGAACCGGAAATGATCAAGGATCATATCGAAGATAGCCAACCAACCGAAACTCTTCACGAAGATGAAAACGGCGACTCAATGCAAGACAACAGTCTGGTAGAGGCACCAAAAGAAGCCGAGACTGTTCCAGTGCTTGATCCACATGAATCTCCCGAAGATAGAGTAGCTAGAGAAGAAATAGCTAAGCTGAATGAGGAAATTCGACGTGCTATGGAGGAGGAAGCAAATGAAGCAATGGTCCCTCATCTGGAAGCCAAGGATGTATCTCCGAACGCGCAAACTACGGAATCGGAAGGGCCACATGTTCAAGAAAGGGTTGAGGCTGAAAATCTTGCCAATGAAAACGATTCAGAGGACAAAGACCTCGCGGAAGAAGATACGTCTCAAGACGACAGCACACCAGTCGCCGAGCCCTCCGACATTCAGATTGAAAATGATGACTTTGAACCAAAGACAATTCCCGAGACAGTTGAAGTTGAGAACGCCCCAAACGATCAAGTTGTCTCTGAAAGCATTGAATCCGACCACGAAAAAGAATCTCTCGAACCAGAAGTGCAAGCGGACGATACAACACATGATCCAGTCCAAATTGAAACCGCAGAGCAACTTTCAGCTGAGGAGCCTTCATTAGAGAAAGCATCAAATGACAATCTTCCACTTGAGGATTATGAAGCATCACAAAATGAGACATTGGCTGTCGATGAATCTCCGAATGAAGTCAAACACAGCACAATTGACGAGATGCCCCTTAGCTTGAAGAACGAGGCAATTTCATCTCCTATGCCTGATGAAGAGTTCAAAACTGCCATCAATAATCAGGGTGACTCAGAGACAGAGAATGGGGATGATTTGATGCCCAAGGAGCCTGTAATCTCAAATATACAAGAAGGCACAAATCAAGCATCAATTGAAGCGAAGGAAATCCACGACGACCTAGAGCCGGTCCACAATGAAGAGTCGAACATTCTAAAGGAATCTATGGAAGAAGCCATTGAAACACCACTTCCAGAACCAGTCGGAGCAGAGGTTGATCAACTAGATGAGGCACCAGAGATAATTCATGATGACTCGGAATCTCCCAATCAAAGTGAAATTATTGCACCCAAGGAATCTGAAGCCAAGGCAATTCTAACGCCACTGCCAGAACCAGTAGAATCAGAGAGCGCTCAGCTTAATGAGGAACCAGCACTAGAGTCTGAGTTCTTGTCAAATGACCTACCAGAAGTTGGCAAAGACCAAGAGGAATATATCGAACCAATAGATACTGAAGATGCGCAGCTCACTACGACCGAGCAAAATATTGCTGGCGGAGAGTCCGCAAATACCAAGGCGTCGGAACACGAGAACGAATCTAAAGACGACGACGTAGTTTCAGACCAAGATCACACCGAGCAAATTAAAGAGTCTGAAAAGGACCTTGAAGATACTGCAAGCATGGATTTAAAACCTGAAGACACCGAAAATTTGGAGAGCGTACATACTCCCGAAAAACAGGAAGCATTGCCAGCTGTCTCACCCGAAGTGGGAGAGGCGAGAAGCATCCCTAATGAAACATTTCCACACTCAGAGCCAACTCCGAATGGGAGGTCGGCAGACATCGAAGGCCATGAGGATTCTGAAACTCATGTATTACCTACCGATTTTGAATCTGCTAGCAAGGAAAATGATGTTATCGACGAAGCTGCTGTTCTGCCGCAAGAAGAGCATCGTGTCGAAGATACTGATATTGGTTCTATTGCAGACCCTGCAACCGATACCAATACAAATCACGAAATGGAGTTAGCTGAAACTCGTGATATCGCTTCAGATGACACCATTGAAGAGACTGAGATAGCTACCGAGCCGGTTGTTACGATCCCCGAACAAATCCATGAGGCAGTTGAGTCTCCTGGTGTTGGTATACGTGATCTGGACCTACCAGTCGAAGGCGACATAGCGACAGACGAGAGACCGGATGAAGAAGCTCCTGATAGCGATTCAAATGAGATCTCGCAGACCATTGACGATCCTGTTCAATTGCCAGGTCACATCAAATACCGAATTGATGAGCCAGCTGCTGTCCAGCAAGAGAATAGCAATGCACCAGAGAGTGAGCCCGCCACCGAAGAACAGGGAACTATCTCTGAGATATCAGTTCCTGAAACCGAGGAAAAAGATCCAAAGCTCGGTCAAGAGAGCGAAGAACCGCTGGTAGAGGCTAATAGTACTGTGCAAGTACCGATAGTTGAGGAAACACCCACACCTGGTCCTGAAGAGTTCGAAGGCACTGGAGAAGCAGCTTTGAATCTTGATGTTGGGTCACCACTTCCTTCGCCCACACTTCAACAGACTGCTGGTGATGATGATGAAAGTTCTCACTTAGGTGATGTGGCTCAACAAGAGAATTATGTGGATTCAAATGAAATGAGCCACGAAGAAAATTCTGAGGATAATAAACCGTCTCCCTTTCACATGATCGAAAGTGTGGAACCAACGACACCAAGTCAAATACCTTCTGAGGATATTCAGATGTCGGAAAAAGTTGCTGAGGCTGAGCCATTGACTTCGGAAAATGAGGTACCAATACATCAAGAAACCGAAGAAGTCACAGAGCAGACAAGTGATGATGCTACACTGGAGACTCAAGAGCATCTTGAAGACAAGGCACTTCCTACCACTTCTATTGAGGAGCCAGCGCAAGAGATAAATCATCTTGCTGATGAAACACCATTGAAAGATCGCACAGCAGAACCCGAAAGCCAACAAGATACAAATTCCGTGCCTGAGACCATTACCTCAGTACCAGAGATATCTGCCCTGGAAAACTTGAATGGCGAAGTATCTGAGGTGCCGTCTGAGGTAGAACAAATGAATGCCGAGAGACACAACGGTAATGAGAAGGGCAGCGTGAATGGCGAAAGTGCCGATGCTATTCATGAAGAAAGAGAGATCGACGAGACACAAGACCATCGCATTGAAGAGTCCAGAGAAACTGGCCATCCTATCATTCTCGAGACAGAAGATGAGTCACACACAAGTCCAAATAACTCAACCAATTCTGAACCCATACACGACGAAACATTACCTCAAGAGAACAAACAGCCTGCTGCTATCGAATCAGAACAAATCAAGACTGAACCGGAATTGAAAGTAGTAAATCCAGATATTCTACCTCCACCTCAACAAACACGGCACGAAGACCCTGAAGATGTTCGTGCTAGAGAGGAGATTGCTCGTTTGAATGCAGAGTTCATGAAAGCTGTCGAGGAGGAACAAGCTGCTGAACAAGGGACTAAACCTGTTGACATAAGCACAGAGAAGAATAGCAATGATATGCACAAAAGTGAACTTGTTAAAGCGGAGCAAGAGAGACCAAGAAGAGAGAGTGCCGAAGATATCGCAGCGAGAGAAGAAATTGCCTTGTTGAATGAGCAAATGAAACAGCTTAGTCAACAACAACATAATGGGGATAAATCTGCTGAGATTGAGGGTGAAAAAGAAGAGAGCCATGTTGTCGATGAAAACAAACCTCCAACACTTGAAACAGAAGAGTCGTCGGGTACCCTGAACGAAACCCCTCAAAATGAAGAGCATACGGAAGAAGAAGATTTCCACACCGCACTCATTCAGCAAGATGAGCATCTAAACCCTTTCGAACATCCAGATGCAGTACTAAATGAGGAACAAAGTGCCGAGTCAACCACAGACGAGCCAAATGAGGAAGTTAACGCTTTACAATATGAGCATGAAGATCACAATCCAGAAGACTCGGGCTCAGAAGGTGAAAGGACCGAACAAGGTGAGGAAACAGAGAATTATTCTGAAAGCGAAAATGAATGGGATGAATCCTCAGAAGAAGAAGAGGGACCGCTTCCTTATCTTGAGACTATCCGGGAAGAATCCCATGATGGTGCCTCCCGTGTCGGCGAAGATCACGAGGATGACGATGAAGATGAAGAAGACATGCCCAAGAGTAGATTCTTCCATCCACATTGGCAATATGAGGACTCCGTTGATGATAATGGGTTGAAAGAACAAAGAGAGAACAATCCGGTAGTATCAGAGTCAGAGAATCCAGTTATTAAGGAATCCTCAACAGGAATCCTCCAAGACGAGCTTGACCATCCAAGCGGATCCAATCTTGAGGTTTCGAATTCTGAGCCAAGCAAAAGACCACAGACACCGATGGCATTAATGTTCGGCTCCGATGTCAAAGAAACGGAGTCACCTCACGAAGTCAGCGGCACAGATAAATTAATCGATGGCAGCCCAGAGGCACCAATTGAAAACGCAACCGTTTCTAATGCTACGGATCTACCACGGGTGTTAGAGCCAAGCCCTGACATTGAGGAAAATCGTGGAAAGTCCGAGTCCGTGGAAGAGGAAGACCTTGTCGAGAATAACAACCTCACTCCAAAATCTAAACCTCGACGTCCAGCCTCGTTGTATCACCGAAATAGTGATTTGAGTCCAGAACATGAGGCAGTATTCTCGAGAGTCTCACAAATCCGAAGCAGTCTAACACCTTCACCGGAACCACATCAGTCACCTGTATTGAGTCCTAGGTCAAGATCTGAAAGATTTCCACCAGATGAACACCGAAATTACTTAGATGCCTCTATCAACAACGCCTATAACGGATGGGGATATTCTCAAGACGGTGATCAGCAACACGACTACAGAACTCAACTGAACAACGACAATGGTCGCAATCGTTCTCATACAGTTGATACAGTTCCATCATTTGAACATTATGCATCAGATGATGGTGAGTCAGGTCCTCCAACTCCACCTCAACAACCACAATACTCTGATCCTGTATCTCAACAACCACACATTAGTCAGATGATGGCAACGGAATTTGAATCGTCTGAAGGATGGCTACATCCAAATGATGATACCCAGGATGATTCAGCAAATCAAGAACAAAACCTTGATGAAATTATCAAATCTCCTAATCTACAAGATGCTGCCGAATTTGATCCTTTCAACCCACAAGAATACAAATCTCCAATTCCAAGTCCTGCAAATTCATCTTCCTTTCACGTAAGCAACGTGCATATGGATCAAGAATATCCTCCAGTCCTAGCACCGACTCCACCATCACTTATCCCTCCTGAGAAGATCTTGAGCTCCAATGCACCTGCATCAACCCCAATATTCACGGCTCAGACTCCCACTCAGACCGAAGAAAAATCTACTTCTCAACTGCCACCAAATCTCCATTCAGTTCCTTGGACACAGTCAGAAGATCCCGCCAAAACTGCAGCCACAACTCAAGAAAAAGAAACCGCATCCCCACAACGTAATCCAAGACCCGTTAGTTCCATCTTCGCTAGAACACGCTCTCTATTCGAAGCAGGAGCAAATGATTCAAATCCACCTCCTAAACAGAGACCGCTTTCCGGAATGAGCATTTTCAATGTTGGTTCACCGAATCGTTCGAATACACCGGTTCAAACCAGACCACATAGTCTTTCGGTCTCGAGTCTGAGAAGCAGGAGTGAGAGTTTGTCAAAGCGATCGAGTTTGAGTTTTGGGGAAAATCTGAATGCTAAGGCGGATGCAAACGCGAATGCCAATGCCAATGGGAATGCAAAAGATGACTATGATCCAGATACAGATGCAGACTTCCTGCCAAAGAGTCTAGATGGCGATGGAAGGTTGCCTAGTCCGGCCTTTGGATTACCGGGGCATAGAAGTAGTGGAAGTTTTGATAGGGGGAAACTATATGGAGATGAAGATGATCCCTATTTTACGAATGGTGGGGACAAGGGAAGTGCGGGATGGATGGGAGGTTCAGGAGTAGGGGGTATGAGGGGTGCGGAGAGGGAACCTCTCTTGAAGGATGGAAATTGACTTGTTCGCCCTGTATCTTTAAGGAAACAAAAGGGGTATAGAAGGACTAGAAAGATGAGATGGAAAGCTAGTAGAATGACACGGAAAGTGGGGGAGAAGGGGAAAGACGAGGTCGAGCAGAGGGCAGAGGAAATGGGAGAGAGGAGGGTGGCGAAAGGAGAATACAAATTAGCGTATGTGTGGGTGGAAGGATGGAGGGAAAGATTGAAGAGAACGAGCGGTTTGGTGGATAAGGTGAGGGAAGAGGGAAAGTATGAGGGAGAGGTTACGAAGATTGATGTAGACTGGTTGGAAGAGGGGGTCGGGAGGATGGGGACCTAGGAAATTGGAATGGGGATAAGGAGTAAGCGAGGATTCTGACTTGGAGGGGGCTGGGTCACTAGGATGGTACGAGGGATTGGAAAGGGGAGTTTGGCTTGAAGAGGAGTTTGGGAGTATATTGTTGATCTATGTATGTTTATTTATGTATATCCTCTATTTGGAGCTTTTAGGTAGCTATTCTGTATGATATTCAATCCATCAATCTTATGAGTTCAAGTTTAATCCCATCTTTCTCTTCTGCCTCCCCTTCATTGAAGCTCCTGACCTACTACACCACGTGATATACAAACCACATGATCCATTTTAAATCACGTTTCTCACTACCCAGAATAATGCACGACCAAGAATTCTTTCGTTGCTCACTCACAAACTTCTCAAATTTTTGTATGTAAGACGGCGTGGCGTAAGGGCGCGTGTGAACCAAAGGCTTTGGTGTAACAACAAATAAGCGGTGTAACATCCACCAAGCGAGCTAAGCATGTAGGCGGTTCCATTCATCTATACATGCATATGAGACATACAGAATTTGACAAGCAAATGTTGTTGAGAAGGGAGAATTAGATTCTGTACTGTATATGCAGTGTGCGGGTGGGAAAACGGCAGTTGGTATGTAGTATCATACAGGCTGGGTTTGATTTAAGATTCAAGAGGCGCTGTTGAGGTTTAGAGGATGTTATTTGTTGGTATGTTGCTGGCTGCTAGATCGGAGTGCGGGAAATTTGATTTTGTGGATATACTCAGGATGTGGGATGCGGAATGCGGGTGCCCAGAAGCCGGTATGGACTGATTAGTGTTTTGGAAAATTGGAAAATGGGAAATGCAGGTGAGGCGTTGGGAATCGAGCACGGCTGTGCTATGGCTACGCGCGTGAGAGTCAATAGTTGGGTTGGGATCTTGCAGTTCTTAACGTGTGAGTGAGTCATAGGAGGTGCTGTCGGGATTAGATACTGTATCTTTAGGCAGGATGCGAGAAGCCGGTCTTTGATGTATGTGCGGTGAGGTATCTGGGGTGATGATGACTACTGGGGAGTATTTGGAACGCGTTTAAGAGACATTTGAGAGGGCGCTTGGAGATTATCAGGTGGTGCGCAGTATGTGAGAATTAGGTTTTCAATGCTGTATTCAACACGGCTCTCTTTGGGATACCATGACTAGAGATTTGAGGGAGGGGAGAGGGTAAGAACTGGATGTTGGGGTCTAAAAATCACAAAGATGTTTGAACTCAGTGTCTATTCTTGAAGCAAGCTAACATATTCCTTGACACACGTTGACCACGCCTCTTTGCATCTTGAGCGCGGTCGATTGCCTACAGAGCTGCAAGTTGCAGATATCTCAGCCAAGATGGAAGGCTTGAGACATTACGTGTACAAGACAATGTGTTCCTCTGGCATGGGCAGCACAGATGATTTCAAGCTTGTGGCTGTGTAGTGCATATTCTCAAGTTCCTTGACCTCTGCTGCTCTGCAGTCTTCCGGCCAGCTTCAGTACAGAGAGCATGCCGGTTGAAGAGCATGCATGCATGAGTCTTTCCATGAACCTGGCAATGTGGGTATCCGGAATTATGAATATGTAGCATGAGATTGGTAGGTAGGTGAATCTGAAGCTTTTGTAGCTCGCAGCTTGTGTAACATCCAGAAATTCTCCACAGTTGTTGGAATGGTGGTCTGGGCCATATGGGCCGTATGAATCGTTCGGGAAGATAATTGCAAAAAATGCGAGAGGAAATTGGAATGCCGCATTGTAAATGTATATTTCCGTCCGTTGCTAAGTGAATGCATCAGGATCAAGTGACTTAAAAACAGTTAAGTATCAGACGAAGCTATTAAATGATAGAAAAGTAAACGGGTGGCTGCGCAGACTTGAGTCTACAACCAACTGACTAATCTGAAGTGCTTGTATCCGGAGATTTTCTGCTTCCATAATGTTGAAGGGTTGCCCTACCAGAGGTTTTTGCAGGAAGAACCTCCATTCCAGAAGGCTGCAATTTTAATTTTAGATACTTGACTGTTGAATATAGCCACAGGCTATGAGTCAGATGGAAAGCAAGATAGTTCCGGATGGGAGAGACTTCCCGAGCGCAAGATTAGACCAGACAGGGAATGAGTACATGCATGGTATACTCCCTCTGCTGCCTAAAGGGAGTCATGTAAACAGCCGTTTGCTAGGTGTTTAATTCAAAATCGGCTTGTGCTACACAATTTTGTGAGACATCAAACTGTTAAGAATGAGGTAATTGCTTTCAAGTTTCACTATTTCTTGCAATTGTAAAAGTAAAAAGACAAGGCAGCCAGGATAATGACGGAAAGTTTTCTACCTACACAGAGCTTGCGGAAATTTGGGACAATATGCAGCTTTGTCACCTAGAAGCCACGCTTAATCTTTGACTTCCTTGTTAAGAAATTTAGATTGTAAGGCACTCTATGTAAGATATGCATGACGCTATATCCGGGTAGAGTGAGTAAAAAACGCATCTACTAGTATACCTTATCTTTAGACTTCACGTATATTGATCTAGAATGTGTAAGACTATACAATCAATATAGTGTGACATCGAATGAAGCGGGGTATTTGAGATCTTTCGACACTTCTGAAAGCTTTATTTATGGCGTAATAAAGAGAAGGATCGAAAGATTCAACCACAAGACTATGAAGCGGTATTGGTTAATTCTCGAATTGGAAACTTACAGATGGCGACGTGCCTCTATCTATTAACATGATAAAATCCCGGATCTGTCTTGCTTTGTAGGGTGCAAAGTCAAAGTTCTTAATGACTTCAAACTGAATTTTAGGACGGGGACCAGAGTTCAACATACAGCAACACATTGAAGGAATGTATTCTGAGCTAATGATCTAGAAAATCATAGTATCGAGTAGATTAACCCGCCCCCCCTTCCTTTTCCGTTAAAGCATGATTTTGAACCTAGAGATGACCACAATTAAATGAAATTTTTATCTTTGAAAAAGCACATGATCACTGATGAGCCCTCGTAATACTATTCTGATACATCTCAAACCTTGCGCTTTTGTAGATCGAGCCAAATATTCTGCCAATGAAATAAACCGCCAACTGTAACACGTTTGGGTGGACCAGGTATTTCCTTACTCGGTGTACATAACTCGAAATCGAAATTACGAAAGAACTAGAGAGTGTGTTAGTGTCAGTAGATGTTAAGCTATCAATTGCTTGGTAGCAGGAAAGAGACATACCATCAAAGGGCCTTTCATCAACTCCATATACGCAAGGTCCTTGCCTAAGCATACTCTTGATCCATATCCCCAAGTGAAATTGTACTTCTCAAAAAGCTTGGCCTTTTCATCATCTTCAAGCCATCGTTCGGGGCGAAAAGTCTCGCCATCTTCGCCATATATTTCCTTGTCTCGGTTTGCAAAATATGCGGAACAGCTGATTTCAGTACCGACTGGAATTACCTTGCCATCGATTACCAAAGGAGGTTGATGGGCCATTACTTCTCTAGGAAAAAGTACTGGTGACGACGGAGTAAGTCGAAGAGCCTCTTTTATGCATGCAACATAAAACGGACAATGCTTTGAAACTTCTGCGGCTGTGGGAACCGGCTGTGAAAGATTTCCGGCCGCAAATCCGGCATCTATCTCAGCCACCATTCGTTGATAATCGCCAGGTGATGAGAGAATATCTGTCACAATGGAGCTGAAGGATGTACCTGTAGTATCTGCTCCGGCAATTAGGACAACCAAAACTTCGGCCTCCAATTCATCTCGGCTTATAGGGTTTCCTTCGGGTGTTTTGGCCTCGAGAAATCTTTAGATAATTTATAGGTTAGCTGGATGCCGAATCTTGAAGGGATAAAAGGACTCACGATTGTAGAATATCTACACGATCTCTTGTTTTTCCTTCCTCAATTTCTGTAATTCTCGCATTGATGATTTTGTTTCTCCATCTCATCAGCTGACCCATGCCATTCTTCATATCTGGGGTTGCGGTAAAGAACCGACGTAATGGCCCTGATGTTACCCATTCTACGAAAGGGTACAGATGCGCCATAACACCAAATATCTCAATACCATCATGTACACTTTGAATCAATCTGCCCACATCTTCTCCATTCTCCACAAAGCCTAAAGCTTGTCCAAACCCCACTTCACTGATTGTGTCAAATGCAAAATAAGTAGCCCAACTTGCCATATTCACAGGTTTTCGTGTCTCGACAAAAAGATCATTCAGCTTCGTAAGCCATGCCGAGACTATCTTATCAACGAGGGGCTCGGCTTTGATTATCTTTGAGTATGAGTAAGGAGGACCTATAAGTCTTCGACGATAAGAATGTGCTTGATGGTCGCGAATACTTATAACAGGTTCAGCAGGAAAACCTCCATTGCTGTAGAACCTTGATTTGACCGCATTGCGGTGATAAATGATGGGTAGAGCGAGGGCTGATTTGACTAGAAGAGTTGTGGGTGAAATGCGTATTACAGGAGCTATACATGGGATATTTATTAGTGACCATAATCTTCAAAGGTAAATGGCATCATAAGCACCTTTCGTTTCTTTGAAGAGATTCTCATAGACCACCAACTCGCTTTGATTGTAGCTCTGATAAGTATACCAAAGTCTGGTAACGGTACCCCAAAATGGACCTGGATAATTCTTAAGGGGATGAAAGAAACGATAATAGACAATCTGATACAGAAAAGTGGCTAAAACCCAGCCAATAATCAACCAAAATCCATTGACAAGGGTCAAGTAAGAAGTGGCACTTGCTGAGATGGTTTGAGGGCTCTCCATTATGATAAGTCTTCGTATGAATAGCTCTGAAAGACTTAAGACTCAATTAACCTGGTTAGAAAGATTGTATGAGGGATGCAGAGACGTCGATGATTGAAGAGTTCAATATGAGGAGCTCTTGATGGATAGTGATGTATTTACGAACAAACTTGTATCCCTTTATGAACGACTTTTTCTTTCACGTACGGCAATGACGAATTGGTCTTACGTCCGCCGTATTTTCGACTCATATTCACTAATAGTCACTCACTGTACAACATGAACTCCCTTTACCCCGCTCGATGAAACATTGGGAGCTCATGGCTTGGAAGAGGTCACTTATACTTGCTATGATATGTATAGACGTTGATACGGTTTATCGTGTAGTGAATGAAGGTAGGATTAATTCTTGCCCTGTCTGCGGTTAGACGTCTTTAGAATCAGACAGTACTATCGAAAACACTTTGATTGACATTAGCTCTAGAGGATGAATAGTTAGGCGGTGACCAGAAATGGCGACTACCGGCAGAATCTCAAATCAATCCACCAAGGTTGAGATTGAGAATTGAAACAGACGCGACAGAGTTTAGAAATGATGAATTTCCGCAGATTTCCCCATCAAAGGTATGTACAAATCGAAGCAAGTATCTGAGTACTTACTTGTTACGTATGTATGTTCCAGAGAAAGGATATTCCATACTGACTATGGAGTTAGTGCTACAGAGCTCGAGAGATCTCCCTCGCGTCGCATATGCTCGACCACAATTCAATTCGAATAATTGAACCTCAAACTAAGCCCTTCATTACGTTACGATATCGGCATTCAGATTGAGGAGTCTCCATGATACTCGAGATGACGATCTTCCACATATCTCGCACACAGCTACGATATTGGACTGTA
This sequence comes from Botryotinia convoluta, assembly GCA_004786275.1. NCBI lineage: Eukaryota > Fungi > Ascomycota > Leotiomycetes > Helotiales > Sclerotiniaceae > Botryotinia > Botryotinia convoluta. The sequence continues at coordinate 207,112 of PQXN01000015.1, read as the reverse complement.
CTTTCACGAAGAATATATCACCGTGAGGATGCATGAGAAATGATGATTGCAATGTGCTGGAATTGATCCATCTATTCATTGTCTACTCTCTTCTACACCCATTTTAAATCTTTTGCGCCTCTCAATGCTTTAGGGGTATCTCTCTAGTATATGCCAAACAAGGTGCCGACCAAAAATACAAAATAATACAAGCTGAGCAAGTGGTTTTGGGAATGCTGCAACTTGAATCGAAGGAGGCGAAATACAGTTAGTGGATTCAGGGGTATTGATGGTCGTCAGGAACATGTTCGCTTCGTGGGGCGACAAGGTGTAACTAAGAGATTGTTGGGTAATGGATGGCTTCTGACAGGAGAGTCACCATTGAAATCCCTCTCAACTCGAGCCTCCTTGGAGACTTCCTCTGTTGCTGGCCATGTAGATGGTTCGTTTTGCCCGCCAATCATAGCATTGGCCGCTTTGGAGATCTGTTGAAGATTTGAAGTTCGAACACTCGAACGTGTCACCTTCTTTGTAGGCTTCTCGGAAGCACCCGTGGAAGCTGGTTTACTTGCACGTGCTGGCGCAACTTGTCGCTGTCCGAAAGCGAAGCTCTGAGACAAGTTCTCTGAAATCTGTTGGATATCTGTGATTGAATCTACCTGGAGATCACCGCAGAAGCCGTGCTGCTGTCCATTCGTGGAAAATATCATGACGCAATACTTGCAACCCACGTCTGTCATTTCAGTGTGTATTGCATACCTTATCATATAAGATGGCGTCGATTCGCGAAACCTCTTTTGTTTCAACCCCCTCAGGTCGATGCCACTATCCATTGGGTTCCACCGAATTCTGTCCGATTTTTCGGGTTTGCGAATCAATGCCCCATGTGTATTGACCAATCGCCCATCCTGACGCAAGAATACAAAACTTTCTCCTTTGTCAGGCGTATAATTCATGGTGTAAACCACGTCTTCAAAATTCAGATCTTGGAGTAAAGCGGATGTGGAATAGCGTACACGGGCATCCTTGAATCCCTCGGATGTGACTTTGTAATTGGAGTCGACCAGCTGACCTTTCTTGGCCAAGAAGTAGACCACAGATACATAGTGTTTGCCGTCTCTCTGATTTCTCCACGTGTCTTCGTTTCTATATCCTTTGCCGCTGAAGCGCTTGACTGAGGAATTAACTTCCTGATAGGTGACTATACCAACCGTATACTTCAAAGGGCGGCGGGTAATGAAATTTTGCTGGGACCTTAGCCAGATGACACCTTTTACAATATGTGCTTTGTTATGACGTAGTTGACACACTTTTAGGTGCTGAAACTCCTTCCGCAGTGCTTCGGAGATATATGTGTTGAGGCACATGCCTCCACCCATTATTAAATAATCAGGAACGGATTTTTTATCTTGATTCGCCTGTTTTTTGACAGCAGTTATCAATCTCTCTAGAGGCCTAGCGAAACACTGCACGATATCTTCATGATAAATTTTCAACTCATTCACCAGACCTGGTATTAAAGGGCAGAATGGCCGCGGGTCTTTCGAGATTCCGAAATAATTTTTGTATCCTTTGTTGAACGAGTTCAAAGCGTGTTGTATCGCCCATGGTCGGTGTGCTATTCCTTCTGGAATTTTAGCATCCAGAAGCCTTCTGAAGTTCTCGGAAATGGTTTCTGCGCCACAGATCATACCTAGAATGCTTACATTAGTCAACCCCTAGGGTACTATTCCGCCTAAACTTACTTTCACTTTCAAACTCCTGTTTAAATCTTGGCGGATTGATACCCGTCAACTTGTAGGTGACCGTACACTTATGAAATCACTGTCAGTATGAAGATCAATGAGCGAAGAGAAGCAGGTTTCGTACCGCAGTGCCGCCGCCAGCATCAAGAACTATGTACCTTGTGCCGATCTAGTTTTGTTAGTCAAGACCCCGCTGACTTGAATTCTGCTCACCTTCCACTCATGCTGCCCCTTCTCGGCTTCCATGTGACACCACCATCCGAACGAACACTCTGGCTCTGAAACCAAAAATACCTGCTTCGATGTGATAGGACCTTGGACTAAAGCATTCCGCACCTGTTCATGTGCAATCGTTGAGCGTCCTGGTGGTACTGGAACGATAACCTCGATTTTTAGGTCTTCGAGGTTTGGTATCATCCCCTTTCTCAAAGCAGGCAAATTGCCGAAGGAGTCGTAAATCAGCTCCTTATAAACAATCGACACCCAGTCCCGCAGGAGATCCTCCCTCGTTTTGTTCAACTTCTCCAGCCTTGCTAGCATCGGTTTCTGAAGTGAGGCGGTGACCGGGTCCCTACTATCGTGGAAAAGTAGCTTCCATAGAGGGAAAAATCGCTCTGTGTTGAATGGTATTGCGCTGTCCAGCAGCATTCTCAACTCATGACCGGTCATTGGCAAAGTCTCCTCCTGATCATTTTCTTTATAGTAGAGTGCTGTCAAAGGAAACTCATCTCCACTTCCCCAAGAGCCCTTCCAGTCGGCAAACAGGAAAGGTTCTGGCTCATGCTGGTGCCCAAGCTCTTGATCGCCGCCCGGAAGTAGCAAATCGGCAACCGCACCCCTGGTAGTTCCCATATCTATGCCCATGATCAATCTACCTTTCGAAGCCGACTGATCACTTCTCGATTCCATAGCAGACATTTTCGGAGTATAAATTAGTACAAGTAGAACACAAAGATGCCCAGTTCTGGATATTACATAGCGGATTTGTTATCTTCAATCTTTCTTCGCCAGCCTGTGTCAAGCTAATCGAGATATATATGTTAGAACAAGTGTAAAGCTTGAGAACGGCCATACCTACAGATAGTCCTGTCCCGCACTTGTGCAACTAACGCGCCACATTACATTATGGTAGTTGTTAGCTACTGCATACTGCCAGTTTGGATGGCTGCACAGCATTAGATACGTTTTGAATTACTGAGTGGTCACCAAAACAGTTCACCGAGTTTGTCAATCTGTACTTTGCCATGTGCATATTCTGCTACATATTTACTAGGGTTATTCAAGACGTCTCTTTCAACAGTGTTACACCACCATTCATTGATGCAAACTGGCTTGAGAAAACTGGATGTCAAGGCCTTTGATTTGTATCTGCCTAACTGCAGTGTTTGTGGCGTGGTCTTGTCTCACATACCGATTGTTACCGGTTTTTCAATAAGCCCTGAGAGCACTAAAGACTGCAAGATCATCTCACCGAGCTGTTAGCTTGCCTTCAAGAGGACAGATCTTTTTCCATCAAGATAACCAATGTTCTTTACAACAAGATTTTACTTCGTTGTTTCAAGTTCAATACACAAGGAAGACAATCTACTTCCCAGACAACAAAATGGCAATGCCAGTCTTTCCCCCTGATATGACCCCCATTACGAAAAATCTGTCTGTCAGCGCTGCTGAAGTACAGACACTAATTGGTAACTCAGCTAGTGACAAGAATCTTCGTGGTAGGAATTCCGATGCTTTGGATTTGTATCTACCACACACAATGCTTACGAAATTATAGATTCAATTAAATCATCTATAATGACGCCCACAACAGAGGAACTTGCATCTCATTCAAGTACTATTGGCTCTAGTCTTTCGATCATTACAACTGTGTCTAAAGAGCAGCAAAGTACGTCATCGGACTCGATCATCAACATGCCACTGCAAGAGCAGATTGCGAAAGCACTAGCTTTGCCAAGACTCAAGCGTCACCATGCTATGCCAGCTTATTTTTCCGTTAAGGGTGACCTCAACTCGAAATTTTCTCATCTTAGGACGCTCCGATGCACGCAATGCGAGCGAAACCGGCTGCAGTGCCTAAAAGAAAGCGCTGATGTGGCATGTAAATCATGCCAAGATACTGGGAAAAAGTGTATTTTTAGCACGCGATCTTTGAAGACAAACAGAAGCTTGAACGTGAAGACATCGGACAAGAACAAGATTTCTGAGAGGAGTTTACACCAGTCCAGTGAGCAGCTTAATACGGAACTGTCTCAAACTCAGGGTTTAATAGCACTCGAACACAATTCTATCTATGAACGTCAATCGACTGACGACACAACATACCTCGACCAAAATCCGGCGAATCCATTGGCCTTGTCGACATATACCACGGTTTACGAACAGAGACAAAGGGAAGCATTAGATTCCAACAGCATTGGGTTTAGGTATCTCGAAAGGGAGAATGATACACCATCAAATGCTTTCGTGAGGCGAAGCTGCAATATAGACAACATTCGTTCTGGGCTCGGTAGGGAAAGCATCGATGACGACCAGGTCACCAGTCCATTGGCATATCTGGAGACATTGATGCTCCAATACACTGAACTGGTAAAAGGCAGTTCTATGGCACCATTGGCTAGGGCCAAAAACTTCTGGGAACTTCTTTGCATCGAGGATGAAAAAGTTCCGGCTTCAAATGCTGGCACGACTCTGGCTAACATTCGCGGCTTATTGGATGTTCCAACTGGGGTACTCATCAGGCAAAAGGTTGACTATCCATTGTTGAAGATGCATTTGAAACAATTGGATTTTCTGAGGGGAGTAATTGCATATATCATATGCGATTTTACTTTCCAAGGAAGCTCGGCTTTCGGTGACGATGCAATATTGCGGAAGACAGCATACCTTTGTAGGATAAGACGCCACCTGCCCTTTTGAAACATTATACTGATAATTGACGGCAGGCTTTTCCGAGCACGTTGCAGATATATTTTTGCAGGAATATCATCGGCAAATGGCAGAGACCCAGCCCTTTAAAGACCGCATGAAATTGCGTCGCACGAGCATGTCGGAAAAAATGAATATGATCATGCAGCCATTGATTGGTGCTGGTGATAATATGAATAGTTTTCACGGATGCATGGCAAAAGTGGGCAATGAGTTGCACAACATCGTGGGGTCATACAAAGGAGAGTTTGAAAGCATCTGGGCGCCTCCAGATTCAAAGTTCGACTCGAGCATACACGCCCTCGATGACTCCCAATTGCATCCAAACTTTATTATTGAAGGTGGAGATATCCTCATAACTACATGTTTTGGAGTCAGGTACAAAGCTCCGGGTAAAGACTGGAGAGTTTGTGCCCCCGCAAAAGTAATCTTAGCCCCGCCGACCATGGTGAGATCAACAACCAAGCGCGGTCGGGAGGAAGATTTACCGACTACTCGGAAGTCTCGGAAATGATCTCTCCTGTTATAACGATGCGGATCAATCATTTTGGACACCTAATTCGAGGTTTACAATTGACTTCATGGCCGTTGTGTTACTTTTCGTTACAGATTAACTTTGGCCATTCTACCTACATTCTAGGCACGCATAATGTAGAGCTCAGCCAATCATTTGAGTCTCCTTTTCTTGGCGAGTTGGCAGCAGGTTGGAAGCTCAATTGATGCTTCTTCTCATTTTGTTTTCATGTTCGTTAGGTGAAGGGGCTTACTCATTTAACATTTCGGTACGGCGGCGAGATATCCGAATCACAACTAAGTTTCTCAAGATTAAAGTATAATTGATTCTTGGTTGAGATCGAAAAATAGAAAGACTTCCTCGGGTGAAAATAGGATATCTTGGCATGGCGTCAATGATTTTCGTTGGCTTGGTTACAGTGCATGTAGGCAGTCTAATTAACCTTAATAACCACGTTTCCCAACAGTCATGGATTGATTAATAATAAATCATACTTGTACAACGTGTAAACCTGCAAGTCGCCGGAAAAAGTTATATTCATTTTGTCATTACCCCGGATTTTCCCCAGACTTTAGTTTTTTTTGGCTCTCAAGCCTTGTGGCCCCATGTTTTATGGGGTCGGAAATGTTGAGAAATTTTCCCACCTACAATGAGAGTCCGATGGACGGATCGACGGTTTAATTTCCCTTTTTTGCAAACCTATATCAGAAGACAGAAAATCTTAAGTAAGAATCTCAACAGGCCCTCCTTCCGTTTTCATTCATTCAAAACAAGATTTTAATTTCCGGAAAATAGAGAAGGACGCAAAAGTGGAACCCGTTCAGATTTAATTTCATTCACATCGGGGTCGGTACTTTTTATATTGCATGCGTCTTTAGACATGAATCCACTAAGTGTCCACAGTTCGGTGCCTGTTTGTATCTAAAAGTGTACTTTCAATAATTTTAGATGTCAAAAAATATCGCATGGGTGTATCTTTCCGGCTAAATTGTAATCATTGGTGGGATGGACGAGGATCTACCATCAAAATTTCTGGATCTATTCACACTTGTTTGATAGGAAGGGTGGACAAAGTCGTTCACGGGTTCTTCTACGCGGTTACAGATATACCGAAAATGCTGAACCCCTTTGAACTCGGAATGTTCAAAAGATACGTGATCGCCAGTTGAAATGGCCAATCTTTGCATGTACATTGTTTCTTCCTCACCTCTCTCTATTGTCAAAATGAAGTCTTCGGTGTTTTCATTCGTTACTGCCTCCCTATTGGCCCTACCAGCTCTCGTGGTTGGTCAACTTTCTGGTACAGTTGGTCCTACCACTACAACAGCTCAAAAAGCTGCGGTGAAGATCTGTAACATTCTCAACTATGGTGGTGTTGCTTCTGCTACCACCGACAATGGACCTGCTATTTTGAAAGCATGGACAGCATGTATAGACGGAGGTGAAGGTATGATATCTTAAAGTCTTCTTCGATATCGTCGTGCTATTGCTGACTAATTGCAAGTCTACATTCCCTCTGGAAGTTATGGTCTCGGCACTTGGGTCACCCTCACTGGAGGAACCGGTGTATCCATTAACTTGGAGGGAACTATCTATCGTACTGGGTAAGAGATCACGTCATTGATCAAACAATCGCGACATTCACTGACGATTATTCGTGCTAGTACTGCGAGTGGAAACATGATATTCATCGAACACACAACCGATTTCGAGTTTTACAGCGGTAACTCTAAGGGTGCTATCCAGGGTTATGGCTACGTCTTCCACTCGGGTCAGTAGTCCATTGTCCTAAAATATTTAAGTCTTTGTGCTAACTATATCTATAGCGGGCACATACGGCCCAAGAATATTGCGTCTTTACCAAGTTACAGACTTTTCAGTTCATGGTATCGTCTTAGTTGATTGTAAGTATTCACTTATTCGTCGTTGTCTGTCTGCATCGTACTAATCCCTTCTCATAGCTCCTGCATTCCATCTCACACTCGACACTTGCACAAACGGTGAATTATACAATTTGGTCATTCGTGGTGGCAATGAAGGTGGTTTGGATGGTGTTGATATCTGGGGAACCAATATCTGGGCACACGATATCGAAGTCACAAACAAAGATGAATGTGTTACTGTCAAGGTACGACATCAATATCATCTCTGAGAAAAAGAAAACTCTCTAACTGTTCACAGAGTCCTGCTAGCCACATCCTAGTCGAAAACATCTACTGCAATTGGTCAGGAGGAAGTGCCATTGGAAGTCTTGGTGCAGATACTGGTAAGTTTTGCTTCCCCTCGACTATATTCTCTAACTAACACCTATCTAAGCAATCTCTAATGTCGAGTATAACCACGTCTACTCCCAAAACTGCAACCAAATGATGATGATCAAATCAAACGGTGGTTCCGGTAGCTTCACCGGTGCAACATTCAACAATTTCATGGGACATAGCAATGCCTACACCCTTGACATTGACAGTGCTTGGACCGGACAATCCGTCGTAGCCGGCAGTGGCGTCACCTACTCCGACTTGACCTTCTCTCACTGGCACGGTACCTGTGCAAACGGTGCAGCCAGAGCTCCTATTCAATTATTCTGTCCCGCCGCCATCCCTTGCAAGGACATTACCATCTCCAGTTTCTACATCTGGACTAATACCGGATCTTCGGTATTGTACAAGTGCAACAATGCTTATGGAAGTGGGCCTTGTCTTAATTCTGGAACGACTTACACAACTTATACCTCTACCGGAACCGTTACTTCTGTTCCTACTGCGTAAGTCTTCTATTCTATTTCTGGGCTGTTAAAATAAAAGCTAACACAAAATTAAGTTCATATGCCTACACCACCATGCCTGGAGAAATTTCCTCGGGTCTAGGTATTACCGTTAGTATTGCCATCCCAACTCATCCCGCATCATACTTCCCCGGTGTTGCTCCTTATAGCGCGCTCGCATAAGATAAACTCGTATTTTGAGTAACTCGTTGATCGATGTTCGCGGTTAATCACCGCGATATCGTTTTGTATATCGAACCTTGTGTTCGAAGTTGTAAATACTTTATTCCTTGTATATAGTCTTGCGCTTGAAAAATTGTATATACTACCTCGATCTTGCGTTCTTGTGTTCTTGCTTCAAAAATTTGACAGTGACTCTTCTGCGCGTATGAATTTTGTTATATCGAAGCTTTAGGTTTTGGTGAATAGCCCGTTATTTTGCAAGGATGATGTTCGATAGTCTATTCGTGCGCTAGAAAGTATGGTAAACTACAAAGTGATTGGTGGACCATATTTAGATGGCGTGTTGCATATTTAGATGGCGTGTTGCATACTTTCGGGCCGTACGAGCAGATCGGGGGATTAGCTATAGACTAACAATAACGAGGTATCTAAGAGCAGTATAATACCAATGCGCATCAGAGTTTCGTATTCATTGAAAATTGATTGAATTCTCAAGCTGAACCCTTTTGATGTTTGTTTGTTTGTTGAAGTGTAGTCCAGACTATTGAAGACCCTGAAGCTTAAATACATGATAGGCTTGGCGGGACATAAAGTTTCATGCAAGGGCAATAAGCGGTAGAATGATAAATCTACGTTTCGATAAAATTCTGTCACTATCACAATGTGAGCACCAATCAGAAAATAAGGTTCGGCAGATGCATCGGCATCTGTTAGTATCTAGCTGTTTCTGCAATAGTCTCTTATCACCAATGCATTTTTAGAAGAATGCGATTGAACGAAATCTGACATCTGGATAACAGTCCAAACTAGCTAACCTTGAACTTTAAATCGTAGTCGAGGTGAATTGGCAAAGGCTTGATAGTTCCGATGTTTATCATCTAGGTCAATGGTTTTGCGGATCCTGTCGAGCTAAGTGCGCTTGTGTGTTTGTGTGTTTGTGGTTCTGAGATGAAGGCCCCTTGTTTCACTCTGACTATGTTTTGTGTACCCATGTGGTCGTCCGACTTATAGAGCCGATACCATCATGTAATCAAAGCTATCCATTGTCCATGCCCAGATGTGGTACAAGTGTTATGGTCAGGATATATCAATTTATCAAGCCATATATAATTTTTGACGTGTCCCAAAAGCTCGCTGAGAGTACCTAACTACCTCGAACCACACAAAGTCGTTAATAAATCTCCGATATCAAGAGACTCGGACTTTCAAGAACGGAAGAATTTTGCTAGCGAAGGGTATGCATGTTATCATTTGAGTGAAACGGACTGTTGTTCTCGAGATCCTAGCTTCTGGATCTGTGGAGCCGTGTAGTTGACAGGCATTGTTTTTCAAGATCATCCATGATACGTTCTTCCTTTTTCCATCGTTCGTATTTTGAGTTATTCAATCTTTCGGCTTTCTGACGGCGCGAATTTATTAACGTAAATGCATCTAAATTATGACTTTGTCATGCGCTTTTCTTGCATTATTTTCGGGTAACCTTTCTGGAGACGCGCTACTTCACGCTGCTTTATACCTGGCAAGTTGCACATTTCTTTTGTGTTATGGACAATTTAATGGCGATTTCATCCGTTTGCCATTTCATAGCTCATAGCACATCATGCAATTCTCCTTGGGAATTTGCAATACCTGTAAGGGTAGAAGGAAGTGCGCCAGCAAGAAATTGTCTGTGATATCCCGTCATTCAACCAACAATCACGTCAAGGCCAACCCATTTTGATAGATATTCCTTCAAGGCATCAAGTGCTTCAGTCATTAATTGGATGATCAGTGTCTGATGTTCCATTGTTTCAAACATCTCAGTCCGTTTACACTCGAATCGAATTGAAACTAATATTAGTACCTCAAAAGATACTAATTCTCTAAGTCTTTGTATGCGTGGAACATTTGAGGAGTGGCTATAAACGCCTGAAGATCGATCTTTTATTGCATTTTCAAGACGTTTCAAAATATAGTGTGAATACAGTTGTCGGCCAGCTGCAGGTTCAGACGAGATTCTGCCAGCTGGTGCAATAAAGTTGTAAGTACAGTGAAGTCCGGAATTTCTTTTAACCAAAGTCCCAACAATCGTAATTCGATCGTCAGTGGAATCGAATCTCACTTCAGCATTTGAGATGATGGCCATAAATCTTCCAGTGAAGTCTGCCCCATGCTGTAGATCGCATCCATCTTACACGGGTAGTGCAGCTGAACGATGTCTCTTCCAAGAGTCGGGTGCGTTGAGAGCGTCAGGTTCAGGGACGTAGTGATGAAGGTTGGCGGATACCTCATGACAAAAACGCTCTGCCAAAATAACAATATGTCGAAAGTCAACTATGACAGTAGAACCTTGGGCCAGCCGATTTCGAATCCTTTCAAGAGATTGCAATGTTAGATTGTTCCTAACCATGTATATCAGGTTACAAATAGGTCGCAATTCTGTATCTGCGAGAAACAATCTCCGAATCCGTTAGTCACTATTTTGCTCTGGAATAGATCTATCCACAAGATTGTTGTCATTATATACATGGGCTTCAACACGATCAAGCTCGTTCAAAGAATGCAGTGATAAGACGTAGCTCATGCCTTGAGATGACCTTTGTGCCTCTCTTTGCCTGCAGAATGTACGGTGAGAAGTTCTCGACAGTTTCCATAACTATCCTTTTCTCTTGAAATTTCCTAGCTTGATAGCTCAAAACGATCTTACTACCATAATCTTCGAAGGATTCAAAAGAGTCATATCCATAGATAACAAAGGTGCCTAATGGGAGTTGGGTGAGGATGCCAAAGTGTGTGCTTTGAATTGTGCTAGGGGTTTTGTCCCATGATATATAAATCCTCCGCTGGTCATCTTCGATAGCGCAAAGTCTTTGAGGTAGAGTTGGCGCCATGTCGGCGCGATAACAACGCAATACCTAGAAACAGATACCACAAGCAAGTACTGACGGTAACTTGGTAGGGTAAAAGTGCTTCCAAAGCCATGATTAACTAGCGTTGCTGCATCTAGATGAGCTAGCGTTAAAAGATTGACGACATTCGAGACGGGAGGGAAGGGAAGATCAACTGAAAGCACGTTGCGACCCAAACAGCTTAATAGCCAAACCTTTCGACGCTAGTTCATGATAACTATTTGACATCAGTCACCCCAAAACCACCACACTGTTCCAGCGTTATGCGGCATACGAGGTCGATGAATCACTTTACGTCAACACTTGCGAGAACTTATTCAAGGAAGATCTTATATTTAGAAGAAAAAATAATAGCCTGAGACTTGTATTGATACTCAGCAATCCATTCCTGTTCCAACAATAAAATCTAGACAACGGTATTGAGCTCAGCAACAAACGAGTGAGAATCCTTCAAACTTTCGACAGCCTGTTTTAGGTTCTCTACTTTATTTAAGGCTATTTTTCGTTGCTATGCATGTCAGACAAAATTCGATGAACTCTCAGGAAACTTACTTCAATTCCACTCCAACCAATCAATCCTAAAAACAATTTCTCTGGCAAGTTTACGCTCACACCACTCAGAATGTGTGTACCCTTCAATGCCTTTGCTAACGCTTCCCATGCTGTTTTGGCTGCAGTTTCTTTCTCGGAGTCTTCATGAATGTTGATTCTAAAGATTTCGATTATTAGGGACGCGAAGATATCTTTTGGTGAGATATCAGTCTCGTATAATTCTGGGCTTGTTGGAGCAGTAAGATATGGCTTTATCTTTTCAATAAAGACTGGAAACTGTTCACTCTGGACAAGGCCATGAAATGATTTCGGGTCCTCCCATTCTGTATCATATTAGCCTGTCAATTTTCTATGGAGTTTTTCATCGGAGCACTTACCTATGCCCACAATTGGAATGAATGAAGACGCTGGTACAGCGACATTGTTTTCGAACAAGCTGTGTCCGGCCGTGCCAAGTTTGAAACCAGGGGCTGATTTTATGAAAGATCTAATTGCTGGAACAACAGTGTTGGCAAAAGCATCACGTGATTCATCTGATTGAACAATTGAAGGTTTTATAAATTCAGTGAAAGGCATCTTGAAGATAGATCTTGGTGATATGGAATTCACGAGTTGTTGTTTATGAACCGATTGAAGAAAAGATATATGAAGCTGATATCAAGTCGACCAAGTGGTACTTATATCTCTCGATATCTGTGTCATATTGTCTACTTTAGTTGCGTTGGGCCAATATCGGGACTACATCGTATACAAGACAGGACCCAAAAAGTTTTTGACCCCATTTACAAGACGAATACTCAAGAAGATGAATAATGGTACACTCAAAAAACACAATGTAGTCAGTTCATCGCCATGGAAATAATGAGGTAAGCAACCAGGTACCCACTTTGTGCTTACGAGCAGTGGAACTCCGCTGGAAGCTTATGCCCGTGGGCGATTACAACGCCTATATCCATTTCGGCTCAAACTATATAACAGCAAATCGGAGTGGAATTCCGCTTCAAAACCGAATAATTGTATTGCACTCACGATAGGAAGTTCTAGGCTTAGTTCCATCGAAGTATATTCAATATGACTACGGTTTTAGTCCACCAAAGCAAGACTCGGAAGAAGGCGTGTACGGCTTGTGTCAAAGCAAAACGGAGGTGCGATTTGTTGTTACCAGTATGTTCCAGATGCAATATAAAGGATCTGAGTTGTGTTTATGTAAGTGCATAGTTCGGCCTCATTGTATCATAGCAGCACCGTGATGCATAGAATGCATAGAATGCTGAAATTGTGGATATAGGTGAATGAGGTATCGCGGAAGAAATCAACAAGGTCTTCGCAACGTGCTAAATCAACCACGGTTCCTGTGGAGAGCATTACGACAGCACAAATCTTCACTGATTCGTATGAGGCATGTCTTGATTCGTTGCCCTACGACAACATACCGCTCTTGGATTACCAAGATCAACAATCTAACCGGGATCTCACATTGTGGAATTCCACCAGCAACACCGCCCTTTCTTTTCCACCTGACATATCATTCCAAATCACCAACCCACTTGCCTCACTTGACCCTCAGACCCTGTCTCTCTCTATCAATCCATTACCATCACCTTACTCATCTATTCAATTTCCTCCTCGCAACACCCTTAGCCCCGCTCAAATCACCTATATCTCAACCCAACTGAAATCATTCGTTTCATCCTTCGCACACCACTCTCACAACTCCTTTATCCATCCGCTTTCATCCCATAATCTTGGTAAACCCCTACCCACTCCATATACCGATGCATTATCTATCTGTGCACTTCATACCCTCGGCTCTCCTCAAACCTTCTCGATTCTCGACTCTAAAATCTCTGACCTTATTTCCTCGAGTGAAAAAGATTATTGGGGCTCATCCGAATGGCTTATTGCAGTTCAAGTCTTGATTCTATATCAAATAATCCGTCTTTGGTCTTCAAATGAAAGACAAAAGAAAGACGCCGAAAGACACATACCGTTGCTAATGCAATGGACAAATCAACTACAAATTGAATATGTAGGATTATTAGCACAAGGTATAGACACACGGTTTTCAACAGACGCCGCCCATAGTAAAGATAGTAAGCTACAAGATTATGCAGAAAGATGGGTACTTCTGGAAAGTATACGACGAGCCGTCATGATTAGTATGGTTATCCAATGCTTATATGGCGGGATGAAGGATGGGTATATAGGGGGATTATTGCCTGTATTATTTCACCTACCGGTCGGTGTTGAAGCAGGTAAAACATGGGAAACTTTGGGCAGGAAAGTTCTTGATGAACAACGGACATGGGAAGATCAATCTGACGCTTTCACGAATGTCGAGTTTGAAGAAATTTACGCATACAAATATTGGAGCGAGGGCTGGACGATTGGGATTGTGGGAGGAGGAGAAATGGAACAGGAGATTTATGAAAGGATGTTGTTGGTAGCCTGTGCTAGTACCAGAGCGATTGAAAGGTGGGGAGGAGATATGGAGTTGGAATATGGAGAGGTAGAATTGCCGGTTGTGGGGAGTTTAGAGATGGATGGAGAAGTGGGAGGTTAGATTTGGAGGCGTTAGGGTACACGCACCGCTCTTTCATTTGCTTGATTGATAATTGCTACACATAGCACTGACAACACGTCAAATTATTAGATATTCCACTCGATGCATAGAAGTTTCGGATAATTTAGAAACTGCAATGATCACTTTCAACCGAAAACTTAGAATATTCCACAAATTCTGAATGATGAACGGTTTAGATGCCCTACAGACACGGTAAAATGTACTTGGTTCTACTATGCCCCATCATGGAATAACAATCTAGCTAGACGAATTCAACAATCCTCATGAACAACTAGACAGCAGGTCTTTATTCAGGAACTGAAACACTCCATTTCTCAAATTCACAAAGTGTGGCTCGTAAGTTCCTTCTACTCTTCTCATGCCAATGCACTATTTTCAACTGTAATGTAAGTCTAATTTTGAAAATCGTTAAATCATTGGATATATACGTTAAAATATGTACTACGAAAAACCACCAAGACCCTATGCAATTATACACATATCACATCCTTTTGAGCTCCCATTAAAACCTCCCAATTAAGCCTCCTCACATTTCTCCAAAGCCTTGTTGAAAATCTGTACAAAGTTCCATACATCCTCATACGTATTATAGAGCGGCACAGGCGCCACACGAATGACATCTGGTTTTCTCTTATCGGCGACAATGCCCGCGTCTTCGAGCATGTCTGAGAGAGTTTCTAAACGTCCGGGTTTTAATAGGACGCTGAGTTGTGTTCCTCTTGCTGAAGGATCGGAAGGAGTGATGATGCGGAAAGCAGGGGAATCTGAGGTATTGGTTGATAAGAGGAGATGTTCGAGGTAGGCGGTTAGATGGAGAGTTTTTTGAGATATTTCAGCCATGGATGTTTGGTTGAAGATTGAGAGGGCGGCGCAGAGAGAAGTAAGATCGACGACTGACGGGTTGCTGACTTGGTAGCCGGAGGCACCGGGAGAGGGACGGAATTCTAGAGAATCTGTTAACATCCGTCCGAATGCAAAAGATGAGATAGAAAGAACTTACTGTTGTTCATCAAGAATCGACAACTTTGATCTCCTCCATACCATCCCATCAATCTATGTCTGTACTTTGGCTTTTCTTCTCCTTCACTGTAATCCACCTCTCCATGTCTCTCGTGTACATATGCACCCGCGATACTTCCAGGTCCAGCATTCATATACTTATACGTACACCAAACCGCGAAATCGACATTCCAATCATGAAGTTGTAGTGGGACATTTCCAGCTGCATGTGCTAAATCCCATCCTACCATCAGTCCTTTAGATTGTGCATATGCTGTAATAGTCTTGATATCGAACAGTTGTCCGGTATAGTATTGGATACCAGGTAAGAGGAGAAGAGCGGTAGTGGATGCATGCTCGTCAATTGTGCGGAGAATTTTCTCAGTAGAAATCTCGTAGCTTCCTTCATCTGGTGCAATCATCACCATAGCTTCTTCGGGATTATATCCATGTCCTCTAATTTGTGATTCAATAGCATAATGATCACTAGGGAATGCTTTCCATTCCATGATAATCTTACTCTTTTCCGGAGTAGGCGTGTAAAAAGAAGCCATCAATAAATGTAAATTCGTAGTCAAAGTACCCATAATCGCAACTTCTGAAGCCTTGGCGCCTACAATGGGTGCACATTGTTTGGAAGCATGTTCGGCGAGTAATTGCCATTGCGTTAAAGGAGAATCTTCTAAATCACGGAAATGGCCGTGAACAGCAATGGAAGACCAGGTATCAAGATGAGCTTGAAGATACTCTTGAACGCACTTAGGTTGGAGACCTAAACTATTCCCACAGAAATATATGGATGATTCGTCAGAGAGACCTAATTAATTGTGAGTTGATATTCAGATTGAGTCATGTGATGTGATGGCGGGGTATGCGAGTAGAAGGCACAGTGTAAACGAACCTGGTTTTGCAAGCTTCTTTGTTTTAATGTTGGCTTTTGATGGAATAATGAATTGATCGCGAAATCTTCGCATATGATCTTTAGCATCAAGTGATTGCGCAAATTCAAGTGTATTTGCTTTGGATGAAAAGGTTGGCTTTTCAACCTTTATCGATGGTTGTTCTTCCTTTGCTATGGAACCCATTTTGCTGAGATGGCGAAATTTGGTGGGAGTGTTGGTAGTCGTGATAATAATATACAACTACAGATCTGGTTGATATT
This sequence comes from Botryotinia convoluta, assembly GCA_004786275.1. Lineage (NCBI taxonomy): Eukaryota > Fungi > Ascomycota > Leotiomycetes > Helotiales > Sclerotiniaceae > Botryotinia > Botryotinia convoluta. The sequence continues at coordinate 190,814 of PQXN01000015.1, read as the reverse complement.
ATATTGCGATGGAATTCTCTCTTAAAAACAGAATAAGATGGATGAAACTGATCTGATTCAAAAGATCAACGACATGCCAAGTCTGATCACTTTGTAGGCGATGCTGTTCTTCGTTCAGTCTCATCGTGCTGTCATCGATATCCGTGTTCCGTCGGAAAGCAAAGTTTCCTCTGCATCCGCTTCCGCATCCGTGTTCCGTCTCCACATATTTAGCTTCCTCCTCCTATTCTTACGCAATAACAAATCACGCGCATGGTATCACTATTATCTGTGAATGGATACTGGTATTGTGGAAATGCCCGAAACTCTCCTGGTCGTATATTATACGGGGTAACAGAAGTATGAGACGAAAGTAGAAAAGTAAAGCTAGTATCCTTCTGTTTTGAATCAAGAGTCTATTGAATTCTCGCTAGTTGTTTCTATCATTATCCCAAGTTTCGTGTATAAGCAAGAGTAAAAGTTACAGCATAACGAAAGCCGTGCTTGAGTTACCATTTTTTTGTCTTTTCGTTGCATCCTGCCTCCTGCATATTCCTCAACAAAATCTTCAATTCCTTTCAAAATGCTTGGTCCATTGAATATCAATCTCTCCGAATTTGGAGTTTCGACAGAGAATGGGTTCCTTCCAGATGTTAATCCTCTTCCACGATTGAGTGCCTACGTCGAGTGGGAAGATCTAGTAGACGAGATTCCTTTTTTACTTAAGGAAGGATTGTTCAGACAACATGCCGATGCTTTACCTATACTCGATACATCGAATTTACAAGAGGAAGATGAATGGCGAAGAGCTTACCATTTGTTGTCTTTCATGACACATTCATATATCTGGGGAGGAAAAGTTCCATCAGAGGTAAACCAGCCCTAAAATCACAATTGACACATTCTTGTGCTAACAACAACAGTTATTACCCCCTCAAATATCAAAACCCTTCCTAGTCGTTTCATCCCACCTCGGTCTCCCCCCAACCGCCACATACGCCGCTCTCAACCTCTGGAACTTCACCAGCAGCTCCCTAACACATGATCTCACCGATCTAGACAAACTCTCCTGTCAACACACCTTCACCAATACCCCCGATGAATCCTGGTTCTACCTCGTCTCCGTCGCCATCGAAGCCCGCGGCGCAGAAGTCATCCCCTTAATGATAAAAGCTATGAATGCTGTTCGCTCCGACGAACCGGAAATCTTAATATCCTGCCTCGAAAAATTCTCAACTTGTATAAAAGATTGTGGTAAAATCCTTGAACGCATGTATGAAAAGTGTAACCCCGAGGTCTTCTATCATATCATCCGACCCTTTCTAGCAGGTAGTAAGAACATGTCGGCAGCTGGTCTGCCAAGGGGTGTATTCTACGATGAGGGTAATGGAAATGGGGAATGGAGAACGTACAGTGGAGGAAGTAATGCACAGAGTAGTTTGATACAATTCTGGGATGCGGTGCTAGGTGTCAAACACGTACCTACTAGACCTATGGGCAAACCACAAAGTGAAACCGTGGAGCCTAAGAAAGGTTGTCATGGATTCTTAGAAGTATGTTTATCCCTTTTCTCTTCATCTTCACCCCATACCATGAACATTCCCACTAACACCCATCCAGGAAATGCGCAACTACATGCCCGGCTCGCACCGCGCCTTCCTCAACCAAATCTCCGAAATCTCTCCCATCCACAACTACGTCGACTCCTTAATCTGTTTCTCCTCCGTCACCAAAGCCTACAACCACGCTGTTGAAACACTCACCGAATTCCGCAACATCCACATCCAAATCGTAGCACGATACATTATTAATCCATCTCGGAAAGCGATGGCTCAAGGCACGGAAAAAGAAAACGTGGGGTTAAATTTAGCGGTTGCGACGACAAAGAAAGGAGGGAAGGATGTTAGAGGAACGGGAGGAACGCAGTTGATTCCGTTTTTGAAACAGAGTAGAGATGAGACGAGGAATATGGTCGTAGATGTTGTGGAGAGTCCGTGAATTAGATGAGGGAGAAATAATTGATGATGTATATATGGGATGGCGTTTAGATATGATTCATGATATAGATAATAATACCCAATGACATTTCGAAGCAAAAATCTCTTGGTTTCTCAGATTTGGGGAGGAGTGAACATATAAGTGTTTGATCCAGTCAGTGTCTCCAGAGTCTAATCAATCGAATCATATCACCATCGGATGCCCACGCAGCCCGGAATTCACACTACTCAAACTCCCTATTCATTACCACTCATCCGGCAATTCACTCACAAAGCAACTCATTCGCTTCCCTCCAGCCTTGAATTTTTTCCATTATTAACCGAGATCTCACCACTGGCCAAGAAGACAGAACTCCGACAAATTTATATCCCATCTCATTCCTATCTCCCGGTGACCTTTATTTCCATCTGACTCCCCATCAAAGCAAACTGTCTTAGCTCTTAGGAAAGACGAAACCAAAGTAAAAGCAGTGTATTGATGGCTACTGGGTCGATATTAACAAGTGTTTGCTAGAAATTGGAATCTGACATTTCCTGGGTCATGTATATGCACGTCAAACGGTAAGAAATTTGTAATAGAAAGCAAACTAAAGGAGTCAATGCGAGATATAATCGGCCGATATAATTAATTTATCTGCTCAGCATCCCCCGCAGACCAAACTTTAACTCTGCAGAGGTATATCACATCATATCCTCAAGGGAAAAACGAAACCGCCAAATAGTGATATTCAATGTCATATATATTTCATATGTACTTATAATTCAACAAACACAAACACAAGCTAGAAACATTACAGTGAAGGAGCACTTCCACAATCCCTTCTCAGACTTCCAAGATTTTTCAACCACTCCCAAAATAGTAAATACCCTCCCAGTATATTACACAGCTATCTATCTACCTAGATACAATATTAACCATCTCTGCTCTTTCATATATATATATATATATACATATAATAGTAAGATTACAACTTACTCTCCTTTCCCTTTCCTTCCCCTCCATCCGATCCTTTCACTACAATAATTAATTTCCCAAATTGTTTTCCTCCCTTCATATCCTCAAATAACTCTTCTATCTCCCCTAGATTATCAATTCCTTTTACGACTCTTGATACTACTGGTTTGATTTTATGTTCATTCACGAATTGAACCATTTCTTTGAATTCTTTTCGAGATCCCATTGTTGAGCCTTTGAGCTCGAGATTCATCAGGTTGGCGGGCATGGACCAGTCCATTTTGGGGGAGATGGTCATGCCGTATTGGACTATTGTACCGCCGAGCTGTGATAGAAAGTTAGTTTTCTGGTTTATGAGATGATAGAGCTTGGTGGGTTGATTCCATGGGAGTAAAGAAGTATGAAAGTAAGAAAATACCTTCAACAATTTCGTCGCCTTCCTAACAATATCCCCTCCCGCCCCATCAACAATCAAATCCAATGATCCCTTCCCATACCCCTTCAACAATCCCTTCAACTCCTTCTCCCACCCCTCACTTTTATAGCTCACTCCCCCTTTCGCACCCAGCCCCTTCGCCTTCTCAATCTTCCCTTGATCCCCACTACTAACAAAAACATTACTCCCCAACCCCACCGCAAACTGTAACACACTCAGCGCGACCCCTCCTCCAATCCCCGTAATCAAAAGGTTCTTCCCCGTCCCCACATTACCCTCTCCCCCCTTCACAACCAACGCCCTCCACCCCGTCAACCCACAAAGCGGCAGCGCCGCCGCCTCCTCATCGCTCAAATGCGCAGGCGCCTCTTCAACCTCCTCCTGCTCAATAACCACCTCTTCAATAAGCGTACCAATGGGAATCGTACTTGTGCCGCCTAGGATTTTATACCCGTCTGCATCTTCAGGGCCGAAGGGATCGGCATGCCAGCCGCGGCCGGGAGTGAGAATCACGCGTTTCCCAAGCCAGGATTTCGAGGCGGCGGCACCGATCTGAGAAACGTAGCCGCAGGCATCGGCGCAGAGGGGGGTGGTGAAGGAGGGGGAGGGGTACAGATGTTGACGGAGGAAGAGGTCTCGGTGGTTGAGAGCCACGGTATGGATTTGGATTAGGAGGGAGGTAGGGGATAGGGAAGGGGTGGTATGTTGGGTTACTTCGAGACTGGGGGTTGTTAGAAGTGGATTGAATGGATTTAGGCAGCAATTTGAGAAAAAAAAAAGAAGGGAAAACACACGGATAGTAAACCTTCCCCGGTTTCCCACCCTCTATCTTCTGCATTGTAATCGCTCTTGGCATGATGGCGTTTATTCCCTGAAGACCGTTATCTCTAGGCTTGTCGTCCTGCAGTGCAATCGATGAAACAGATTGTCTAAGATACAATCTACACTCAATTGAAGATTCAACTTTGCAAAGTGCACAATAAGGTTATCCGCACCCAAGCATGAAGAAAGATAGATTGATAAGCCATAGCTCCCCGAATCTCCACTCAGTAAGCTAAGAATCAAACACCCCCACGTTTCCCGCATTTAGCCTCGGTAATAATCCCGGCCCGCGAAAATGAAAGACAGGGGTGATTATGTCACTCGGTAAGACCTCCGTTTAGCCGTGCCGTGCTCTATTCACATGAAATTTGCGGATCTCATCTTGGTGTTCGACCAAATGTCGTACAGTATCTAATCAGCTATCGGAGAGAGACAGGGAAACAATGTTCTTCAGGACCACCTCGTTTGGACATACTGAAAGAAAACACTTTTATGGGGACGACATGCACTATCAGCGCGTACTAGAGCAGTAATGCGAGATTATCGTCTCATATCTCCACACCATATGATTTTTTCATGCACAATCGAGAACTCAATAGTCGTGATCAGATCCCTGAACCATTTAATTTTTCGTATCGGAATAAATCTACTCGTACTTCGGACTCCGTACATTTTTGTTACCAAGACCACAAGCTCTCAACCAAGAAACTCCAAGAAATGCAATTCTAATCCTCAGCCACCCATTATTTTCTTCTCTTTCCACCACCACCACCATCTGTATCTGCTCTCCTCTTTTTTCCCTCCTTCCTCCAGTACTCCTGTTTTTCCTTCTTCTCCCTCTCCCCTCTCTTCTCCTCATTCTCCGCCACCTTCTTCCTGTACACTTCTCTCCTCTTCTCATTTGCAACCTTTCTCTTTGCCACCTTATCGTTTCTAAGCGTCATTAATTTCTGCATCAAATCTCTAGCTTTCTTTTCTTCTCCTCCTACTACCACTGCTCTCTTTTGCATATATGTTGGTTTACTCTGTTTCTTCATTTGAACAATTTGACTCTTATATGGAAGTTCTGCAGCCAATGCACGAGGAACTCGTAAAGGATTGAAATGACGAGTTACTCTTTCGACAGGTTTGTAGTGACTGTTCTTTTCGTCTGGTGTAGGCAGATTTTGATCTCTTCGGACTTCACCGGTTAATCGCATACCTTCCCATCCAATGAGATTGGTAACTGGATTGTAAAATCTGTGAGGCTTAATCGGATACCAAGCCCGTAAGAAAACAATGTCACTCATGAGGATTTTATCTTCAAAGGTGGCACGGAAGTAACCTTCTGGCTTGGCCAATGCACGTTTGATCTGACCTCTGATACCAGAAACTGTCTTGATTGAGGCTCCTTCGAACTTGGCGATTTCCAATGACGTGTTGAACATGTCCTTGATGAAAGCCGTATTTTTGTAGATCTTGTAAGGAGTACCAGTAAGCTTGAGTTTCTTGACCGTTTCTGAAGATTCATCGACTGTCATAACAGTTCCAGTGGCAGCGATTCGGAAACCAGGGTTCTTGTTAGAAAATGATTGGTAACATGAGAATCCAGTATTAGGCGCAATGAATGGACCATAAAATGTACCAAAACAATGCATATGTTCTGGAGTATACTTAAGCATACGATTTCTTGTTCGATTGTCCGAAGTACTGTAAATTGGGAGAGTTTGGAATCTTCTCCATCCCAGAGAAATGATGAGAGGATCATTTGTTTTAAGGATCTTCTTGTGCCATCTGTGTCTCTTGATCTTGACTTGTACAAAACCAAATCGGTCCTCGGTTGGGGTCAAACCTCCTACAATGATTGGCATTCTTGGATTAAATCGAGTGACAAATTCAGAGGGTACTCCTTCAATAATAATTTTGCCATACATTCCGGCACGGTAACCCTCAACTTGAATTCTTTGACTTTCGTCAAGATTCTCGAACTCGGATTTATTGATATCGAGTTGTTTTTGAATTTGTGCTTTCTGTGCATCATACCATTCGTCCTCTCCAAATTCATCATCTCCACCAGCTTCTCGTCTAGCATTAGCTTTATCGTTGTTGAACCCATCTCTGTCTTCTTCTTCGAATCGTAGTTTAAGTTCTTCTTTTCTTCTAGCATTTTTCTCTCTCTCGGCGTCAATGTCCACCGGCTCATCTGCTTTTTGTTCTTCGCCAGTTTCCAAATCCTTGAACTCTCCATCACCCTCATCATCTTTGTCTTCCTTATCATCATCCTCATCATCGTCACTACCACTGCCATTACCCTTACCCTTTAATAAATCCGCTGTCGCAAAACGTTGTCGGAGTTCCTCGATATTATCCTCCACAGACCACTTTGATTCTAATTTCTCATAATCAAGCAATGGAATTGCTCGATCATCCATGATTGCATCTTCATCCTCTCTACCAGTCTTCTTGAAGAATTCGTCTTCATCTTCTTCCTGTTCAATGTCTTCTTCTTCCTCTTCAATCTCCCCTCTCCATATTTTGAGCACTTCTGTAGGAGTAAGCGACTCATCGTACATAAGTTTTGCCAAATCTGCAGTTCGGTAAGATTTTCGTTGTCCATGAAGTTTGCGTGCAGTTTCCAACATATTTTGTTTCCAGCGAGCTGCCCCATCTTCATCATCTGAATCTGAATCGTCTTCATCCAATTCATCACCAGAAATTGAACCAAGATCAGAATCACTGTCAGCGAATTCAATATCGCCACCTGCCTCATCTTTGTCTTTCTTGAATGCTTTTCCTAATTTGTCTTCGGTAATTTCTGCTTCATCACCAGAATCGAATTCTTCGTCGCTGGCAACTCCATCAAGGTCCTCATTGTCCGAAGCTTGATCTCCTCCTTCGACAAATCTTGCGCGTCTTTGATGTTTTCGTCCAGAATCTTCTTCCTCGGAAACCGACTTGATAGTTTCACCATTGCTGAATAACCTGACACCCTCCTCAGTCTCACCAAGGAGCCTTCTTTCTCCTTGTAAACCAACAATCAGTTCTTCTCCCTCCCCACGTTCGTCATCCTCGGCATCTGCGTCGAAATTAAAACCCTTCTCACGAGTGATCCAAATAGTGTCTCCATCAATTTTCAATCCACTCTTATCAGACATTGGCGCATGGAGTTTCTTTTCCTTCTCATCCAAACGTCTTCTACCAGTCTTTCCAGATGCTTTGGCAATCGCTGCATCCATGAATGGTGTAGGGCAAGGATCTGGTAATGATTCCATAGCAGATACTGAATAATCACCCAAGCCTGGTATATGAACCCTTTGACCTTGCGCTGCGAAATTTGTTCCTCGTAAATAACCTGATAAGACAACCGTTCGATCGCACTTCTCGTCTTCCTCAATTTTGGTAGGATGGGTGATATCCCTGAAACTATCGATAATGGTGTAAGGATGTGTATTGCGCCAAATCAAAGGTCTTGGGTTCTTCATAACAGAAATAAATCTCGACAAGTTATGGATTTCTCGATCCGGATAACGTCCATTGATAACTCCAGATAGATAGAATAGATGTGCACCCTGGTATAATTCGCTCCAAAATCGATTCTTGAGTCGTTTCTTTGCATCCTTCAAAGTTTGTGGTTTCTTGAAAAGATCTAGATGTGTGAGAATTCCGAAAACATTACCCGGCATACCACTCGAAGATAAAATGTTCAAGAACTCCATAGTCTCCATCTCGAAACCAAAATTTCCGTCAATCATTAACAATACAATATCTGCCACCTTGGATATATCCACCATAGCTTCGAGTTCGTTCGGACATTCTACAAATGTAAGTCTTTGACGCTTCGAAGTGACAACCGTAATTGGTCCTTGAGGATCTGATAGTGTCTCTTTCGCATATCGTTTGACTAAAGATTTGAGGAGAGTTGTTTTTCCAACACCTGGTGGTCCAACAATTGTAACAAGTCGTGGCGGTGGTTCTTCTGGCAATCGATCAATTTGAGGAACATGAAGACGTCTTTCTTTGATCTGCAAAAGTTAATAACCTGGCGCACAGAGCCCTAGATGATTGAACATACATCATGCGATCTTGCAGCACTTTTTGCCAATCTTCCTGGGTTTGCGAAACTGAATGCTTTTGGATTGCGCTCTAGTAAACATATTAGCATATAGGAATAACCAATTGGGAGAAATGCTACTAACCTCCAGTCTGCTTCTTCTTCTCCTTAGGGGCCCTGTGAGGCCTATTCTTTTGTTCTTCCATAATTAATTGATTGAAGTAGTTAGAAACGCTACTTTAATCCGCCGACGACATTGAAATCTTCATCAGATTCGAAATATTTTTTTTACCTAGCATCGGAAAAATCAGCACCGATCATGAACGCTAGGCCCAATACAGTTAGCCTCTCTACAGAATCCATCCTTATCCCTTATCAGATCACAAGGATTATGATGATAGAAGAATCTGGATTTGATAAAAGCTAATCTATGGACTAGCAACGGCTAGCTGCTGCTAGCCGGACATATGGAAGTATAATTGGACCGTGATAGAACCTTGATAAGACGACTACTTGCTGTCGCATTTTTGTTATGGGATACTGCACAATTTATATTCATCTACACTTCTAAGTTATCTGTTCTTCTCTAATCACGCAGTCCTCCCACCACCTTCTATATTATTGTAATTCAAGTTTCCGCCTCTGATCAGAGATCAAGTTTCCGTCCTCTATACCTTTTCCTTCCACAAACCCCAGACTAGGGTTAATACAATTTTACAACCACCAGCTACCCAGAGCATAGGACTAACACTCTTTGTAACCTTGCTAACCCAACCCCCAACAATCGCACCTACGAGGGTCAATACAAAAGCGATTGCTCTTCGATTTCTCTTCGGGTTTTTTGTTACGGAAGTGAAGAGAAGAGGATCGGATAACAAATCGCAGAGAAGCGATGTGATGACAATAGTAGGGACTTCTCCCACGCCGAGAAAGCGAGAAGAGACGATTTGACCGGCTGCTTCTGTAAAATTGTTAGAATGATATTAACGTGGATGCAAGCTGGGGAAGGAGGTTTCAGATTCAAGTTAATGTAACAGGAAGTGAGAGTAGTTGTGACACCATCGCAATTGTGACGAATCAACAGGATGAAAAATAAATAGAGACCAACGTACGAAAGCTCAACAATGCAATGGGACCAACCTGGTCCCAATGATTCCCCAAATCAGCCGGTACGTTTCCTGCAATGACGAAGCCCTGAACTAGACTAGCTGATAGCAAGATGCAACAACTCTGGATTAAGAACGAAGCAATGAGAGTACTCCGTTGAAGGGGGCCACAGAAGCGATGGCATCGTGAGAAGGTAAAGGAGCCAATGCAAAAGAAACCAATGGAAATGAGCGATCTTGCCCAACCGAAAGGTCGATTGTTCTGATCCGATGCGCCGAGAGCTACGAAGATCGTATTACCTGTACCATATTATCAGATTAGAACGCATTCAAAAGAGAGAGACGTATAAATGGCGTGATGTGTGGAGATCCTTCGTCATTACTTACCAGTTTGCATAGACACGAAGGTCTTGAAAGCTATGATTGATCGTCAGTCACTGTCTCTATCTTATAATCTTTGCATGTCTACCATACCATTATACAATGTGCTGTCTAGAAATCCAGTGATGAGACAACAAACTAACATCAAAATGTCTGCATGATCCGTGCTTACTTCTTGTGCGAAGTGTTTCTTCATTTTCGCATGAAAGGATTTCTCAGTAGGATCATTGGGTCTCGTGATGTCCATGCTGTTGTGGTGTGGCAATGCCTCTTCAAGTTCTTTTGACATTTTGATTTTCTTCTGGTCTGATTCGGTGAGATTTGTTCCGAGATCTCTTTCAAGTTTGAGAAACTTGAAATTGGGCGTCCGAGGGAGGAGCGTAATAAAGCGGGCAGGAAATTGAGCTCCTTGGATTCATGGATTCATGAGCAGATAAGCGCCAAACCCCCTCTTTATGAAATGCGCACCAGCGGCGTTTTAATTGACGAGACATCAAGGAGGTCTGATGGAAGATTTTTCAAAGGAAAACCCCCCACGCTGGCGAATTCAATTAATTTAGGTTATCGAGGTAACATCGTTTTTTGCCAAGCCGGAATAATCCTCAATTTGTCTCCGCTACCCGTGAGTGAAGAGGAGGTGGGAATTATTTCTACATATCGTAGATTGCGGGGCCACAACGGCTTTCGCCACTACGCCAATTATTTCCAAGATGAGTGAATTAATATGGGTGCCTTGAGAAAGACTCGGTATGACATTCGCAGCATTATCACCTAAACCTTATCTCCTAAATCTCTCTAATGCATAGAACTCGGGTCAGTCCGTTATCTTAATCTTGCCTTGGCACTTTGCGTGCTCCATAGTCGCTAATACCCGTTGAAAAGCAGTGGAGAACTATGCGAACCCCTTTCAACTTTCCGTAGATGTGCCCAAACCCGAAGATCATACTCTCATTTTTCACCTGCTGAACCGTTGTGTAACAAAAGCTATACACACCGCTTTGCTTGAACTCAGCACATCGTTTTTTGTCAATAATGATAAATTTTTCTAACAACATCACAGGTTGATTTATTGTCGATTTCTTGTACAATAGGGTGGAATACATGTTGTGGATAGGCCAATCTTGGCTTGGCCAGCTTGGCTCTTGGAGCGTTTCTTCAACAAAATTGAAAAGGGCCTTTTTAGCGCTGTAACCATATAAGCAAAAAGCGCAGCTGAAGGCTGAAAATTTGATACTAAAGGACGATTGTCACACCGAGCGGACCTATCAAAATCCTTGTGATCCAGGCCGAGACCTCGAGTGGATGTTATGGATATCTTGACTTATAAGACATAAGAAGAAATTCTATTGTGTGGAGCTGATATTGTAATCTTTTCGTTAGCCCATGCAACTGTAGAGGAGGTACTGAATGACTTTCAATTTTCAAACGATGAGAATAAGCTTGAGGGCAATTATCGCCAAGAGCTGGGTACTTAGGAATTATTCGGCTTTAAATTTTCCTGTAGCCCTTGGTATTACTTTGTAGGGAAGATGAATTTAATTCTGACCATGCTTGCATCACTTGGTATTGATTTGAAAAATAACGGGCCTTCAAGACACTGGAGCTTGATCCTCCATGTATGCCTTGGTATTTCTTTGTATGGCAGGGAATTTGATTCATGCTCTTCCTGCAGCTCTTAGGTCTTGGTGTAATCTTGAAAATTGCCTGCATCTGATGCAGATTCTTCATGTATCTCTCGGTATAACCTCGACGGTAGTAATGATACCCGCCGGCACTCACATCAGAATGGTGATAGCCAATCTAATCTATGATATGTGATAAGGACGTGACATTGCGGGATTTTCTGCATCTACATCCACGAGGATGTAGAATACGACTCAAAATACAGTACCAAGACGTTACATTCTCATCTTCCTTCTGCGAGGTGATACATTAGGTATCGATCATTGAGGTCGAGATTCATCTCTTGGACGCATCTCGTCTTCGCTGGCGCTGAATGGACGGAAAAATAATGTGCAGGCAAATGCGAAGAGGCAAAGAAGATAGATACAGAAGACCGAGACCGAGGAGATGTCGTTGGAGAGATCTATAAAAACCCCTTCAGTCCCCGCTTGGAGTCACCTCGATCATCAAGCACACCAATAGTACAGTGATATCTGCAATACAATTATCAACAACAAGATCACTACTTACTCTACATTACACTTGACATCATTATGGCTCCCATTATGGAATCACTCCCAATCCTCCAAGAGAAGTCTATGGCGACTGTGACTGAGTATTCGGTATGCAACATTCATCAAAGCAGTTACTCAGAGAGTCAAAGCTAATGATGATTGTCTAGATTCCAAGTTCGCCCGATGGTGCTGTTACACCTTACGATGGTAAAACTCATGTTTTCAACATTGATATGCCTGCCTACTCAGACAAAGTCATGTTGACATTCAACAATGCGGTCAAGCAAACGACAGGGTTTGAAAGCGGTGCAACAAAGTTGAAGAACATGCTCAGGGACTCCAATGAGTTGATCGTTTGCCCTGGTGTTTATGATGGTATCTCGGCACGAGTTGCCCTGCAAGTCGGCTTCCCGGCCCTTTACATGGTGCGTTTAAAGTTCCATGGCAGCACTAGCTACCCGTGGGGAAACACGTTGCTAATCTTCGGGTTCAGACAGGAGCGGGTACCACTGCCTCCCGCTTGGGCATGGCAGATCTTGGCATAGCCCAACTGGCTGATATGAAGGAACATGCCGAGATGATTGCAAATCTTGATCCTTATGGCCCACCTTTGATTGCCGACATGGACACGGGATACGGTGGTAAGTGAAACTGTGCACAAGGTTCTTCACAAACAAATAGCTGACTCTTTCTTCAATGTGCAGGCCCTCTCATCATTGACAAAGCCGTTAAATCGTATATCAGAGCCGGTGTTGCTGGATTCCACATTGAGGACCAAATTCAAAACAAGCGTTGTGGACATCTCCAAGGCAAAAAGGTTGTTCCAGCAGAAGAGTTCTACATGAGAATTCGTGCAGCCAAAGCCGCCAAAGAGGCCATGAACTCCGATATTGTGTTGATCGCACGCACAGATGCACTACAACAACTTGGCTACGACGAGTGCGTCAAGAGGTTGAAGGTCGCTCGGGATATGGGTGCTGATGTTGGTTTACTCGAGGGTTACACTTCGAAGGAGATGGCTGCAAAGACCGTGAAGGAGTTTGCCCCATGGCCAATACTCTTGAACATGGTTGAGAATGGCAGCACCCCAATCATCACCACCAAGGAAGCACAGGAGATGGGATTCCGTATCATGATCTTCTCTTTTGCTGCTCTCGCTCCAGCATATTTGGCAATCCAAGAGACTTTCTTGCGATTGAAGAGGGATGGTGTCGTAGGAACTCCAAAGAACCTGACGCCCAGGGCTCTGTTCGATGTTTGTGGTCTGAAGGATAGTATTGTGGTTGATACTGCGGCTGGTGGTGGGGCTTTCGCGGATGGTGTTTGAGTAGATGTAGTATCTTGTCCATATTCTCCAGTTTGTTTAGTTTCCTTATGTTCTACTCTAGTACCTGGTCGGTACTAGATATGGTGCAAGTATATTATAGGGGTTTCGTCAAATCGTCAAAGTAGATTTTGTTATATACACAATATATCTTACTGTTTCTTCTTCTTCTTCATGAATGATATTCTGGACAGCGAATATGTTTATGATGTGCACGTATACCATTCAATTGAACCGTTATCATCAATGTACCTGCTTGGACAGGAAGGTGCCAAGTTGTGGCGTTTGTGGCACTGATGGAGAGTTGTGGCATCGCGATAAGGTTACTATAAATAACTCCACTCCACCATTTTCACCCACATGAGAGATGGACTACTAGTAGATAGCTTACCATCTTACTGGTATGGGGAAGCGGGTATTCGGATACCATATTGACTTACCACATCCAGAACACACTAAACCCTTTGGAATTCCAGGTTTCCTCTTAATTTCTACTCTGTACTCAGGTATTCCCTGGCGGAACAATCAGCAGAAATGTCCAATGCTCTATCCACTTTAAACTAACGATCCCATCCATTCATTCTTTCTAAGGTTTTCTCATCTCTGTTAGCCTGCCTTGTCGAGGAAGCAACGATTAGGTTGAGAATGGATCCCACTTAGTCGTACATCCAGATCTCATTCCAGGATAAGGAACGCGTGTTTTGGATTTGATGAGTTTAGACGGTAGCGGGCTATTGGCTGCTATTGGACCAACTTTACAGCCGAAGATATGCAATGGCACCTGATGAAGAATCTCATGCAAGTAACATAAAAAAGGGTAAAATCTTGGTAAAATGTACGGAGACTTCATCTCCCCCTATAACCAATGGAGGCAGTCTACTCAATTATCTGCATATGCCTCATGATAACCTTGTGGGCCGGTCTCGAAAGCTTATCCCCTCCATGATCACAGACGTGTCAACCCAAAAGATGACGTATGAGACACCTAGGCTATCATGAGTCGTGATAGAGGCCCCTTCCATGTGCTAAACAGAGGGGTATATAGTCTAACTCAATATCCGCCGGTCATTATATTTCCCCTTCATCTGAATTCAAACTGCCACCGATTACTTTACCAATACCTTCACCATATACTATATACCATATCACATTTCACAGCTCGCATCTCACTTTACTCTCAAGATGCCATCACACACGGCAAGTAACATTCATCAAGTCCTCACCATGCAATGTACTAATTCGCAAGCAGGTCACACTTAAATCGGATGCTGAGCAGTCCAAGAGCCCCGAGAGATACGAAGCGCAAGTCGATCATCCTACAACGCCAGCTACATATATTGACAAATATTAGGGCCATTAAACACGTCGAGGACAAAGGTGGTGTGATTGAGGATCGATACAAGTTTGGATTTAGGTAAGAGCATCAAATGTTTTTTCTCGCCCTATCGCTTATCGTTTAAATCAGTTTCAAACTCCCTGACGACAGTGTCTCGGTCGCCTCTTCAATAATGGAGCATCCGGATTTTGAAACAATTGAGGATTCAGGATCGACATTTTCAACGCAGAAAAGTTAGAAATAGAGGATGGAGATGGTTAACATAATCGATACACAAGTCCAAGATTAATTTAAAGATCCCTTATTTGAATGCCTCTGTTACCATTGTTTGATATTGTGAGGATTTGTTGGATGTGAAAGTTGTGATGATAACATACCTACCTACCTAGTAGATACCTACGTTGTCGTGAAAACTGCCATTTGTGGCGTTGATGACTTCGTATCCTAACTTTAACCTCAGTTCTATTTCTTTGGTTTTTTGTCGTATAAGCTTTATGAGTTAGGTTATTTTGCCAAGATTATTTCAAAGTGCACCAAACCACAAGCACAAGCACACCCATGAGATACACACACATCACCGATGCTGTCATGAATTGCTACCTCCCAATTTTGCGATCTTATCGTGGCCAAAGTATTCACAATTCAAAATCATTTCTTAGATGTGCCAGTCTCAATCGTTACCCCTCCCCTTCAGCCCACAAATGGTCACACCCTCCAAGCTCAACTATCATCGCAGATAATGAAATTGCAAGGCTTGCCAGCAAGCCATTGCACACGTTGAGTCTGGAAGATCTAGTGAAGTGTGTACTCAGGTATTACTTGGTAAATGCATGCTTACTTTAGCTATAGGCATGGCCAACCTCCGTTATCAACAGCAGCATTGTTCTCATCCGCAAACTTCACTCTCGATCTCCTCCCGAATCGTCTTGCGCACCGGATACAGGCTCTGCGTAACCTGCCTTTCATAGTCGTCTCTAATCCGAATATCTCCAGGATTTACAATAATTACCTCCATTCCTTATCAACACTATTGCCATACGAAACCATATCTACGTTGGAAGATGAAATAAGATTCACGGAGGTATTGGCAGATCTTGTCGAAACACATTCGCATACAATTCCGACTCTTGCCAGAGGGTTTCTTGAATGCAGGAAATACATAAGCCCGAACGAAGTAACACGATTTTTGGATGAGCATCTTCGTGCTCGGATAGGCACACGATTAATTGCAGAGCAACACATCGCATTACACCTCTCATCTCAAGCACATCAAGGAACGCTTTCTGAAGCCGATACCGGGAATCCGTCATCCTACATCGGTGTTATAGATACTGCACTGAATCCAGCGTCAATAGTGAATTTATGTGGCAATTTTGTCTCAGAAATCTGCGAGCTCAAGTACGGGGTCAGACCAAGTTGGATTATCGATGGAGAACCGGAGACAACATTTGCATTTGTACCAGTGCACTTGGAATACATAATTACTGAACTACTGAAAAACGCGTTCCGTGCGACCGTCGAATCTGGGAGATCGAACGAACCAATAGTCATAACGATAGCTGCAGAGCCAGAGCTCTCTAAGGCAAATAATCCACAGAGTACGTCTAGCCCAGGTGTAGCTACAGATGACAACACGTCCATCAAACCATTTGAGGATTCCGCTCCTGGTGTTACGATCCGTATTCGAGACCGGGGAGGTGGAATCAGCCCCGAAGTTTTACCAAATGTATGGTCATATTCATTCACAACATTCTCAGAAGAAGACGAATTACCTGGGCAAAGCCACAGCAATGGGAGCATGGATGCTTTGAATGTTTTGTCAGGTGCTGGAGGCGAGAGTAGCTCGATCGCTGGGCTAGGTTACGGGCTACCACTTGGAAGAGCATACGCTGAATATTTTGGGGGTGGCATTGAAATTCAGTCACTTTATGGATGGGGCTGCGATGTTTATTTACGACTTAAAGGCCTGGGTAGACCAAAAAGCTAAGGGACTCATCGATCGCATGGCTGCAGAAATTTAGCCGTGGATGGCAAAAGGACCCTTTTCATGGATATAATCAAAATTTTGCCATTCCCCGTCAACTGAAACCATAGTCGTAAAATTCCATCCAATTGTTTTTTTGAGGTGTGGTACAATTATGGAAACGGAGTTCATGACAGGGCTACGGAGTACGTGGATAACCACCCCCTGCGTCTGGATACCCGCTGAGCGCTTGAACAATGTCAGCCTTTAATGAGGCTTCGCGCCCTCGAATTCTCAAATCATTATTTTGCTTTGTATTCTCTGCATCATCCTTTTGTCGATATGGAAGGCCTTTCCAGTGCTTCAGCTGCGTTCGCTATTATATCCCTAGCTGTGCAATTAGCCGAAAGTGTCAAAAAGTTAGTAGAGTTTTGGAAGGCTGTCGAGGATGCACCAGGAGATATTTGTGATCTTTTTAACGATTTAGAGCTCTTGTCGGCCGCTCTGATAAAAAAATCAGAAAAAGTTTGCTCAGCATAGCCCCCATGATCTGATCGCTAGGCGAATCTTGACCAAATGTCAGAAGAGAGTTGAACATCTTTCGTCAAAGCTGTCTCCTACGATTTCCGCATTTACCTCATTCTCGTCTCGCAAAAGGAAGTGGGCTGCTCTTAAAATAATTCTAAAAAATGAAGAAATCAAAAAATTGCGTGCGTCGGTAGGAGAATCTTTGGTAGCCGTACAGATGATTAAGCAAGATGCTATTTTATAAGTTATTAATCTATGATTCTTCAAGAGGAGAGACAGCCAGAGCTATTGAATGCCTGTTAAATGAGAAGACTTTCTAAACAAACCTACCATGCCTATTAAATGGAGAAATTTTCTGATCTCAATAGTGATATGGTGGAAATGGCTCTCCGACATCAAGAAGCTACTTCGAAAGGCATGAGCGCGATTCAGGAGTTTGTAGTACAATATTCGCAAAACCATAGACCCACGGACAGGTCCAAATCGCTTCTTCCCTCATATGATTTGTCTATACTCTCAGCCGGCGGGAATACTCTAGATGCAAGCCTACCAGATTCATATCAAGGCAACAAAATACAGACCTTTTCTCAGACTACTGGTACCATGGTCTCGCAAAAGAATATATCTGCGCCTTTGGAAGAAGTCTCAGCCAATAGTACCAAGCAACAAATCATTGCTCAAAGGGCTTCTGAAACTAAATCGTGGGAGACTAATGGCCAGACACCTATCTTCTCATTTCGAGTCAGGACCTCGTCGACAAAAAGGTCAAGTAAAAATGTATTGGGTTCTCGGGAGACCGTGGAGACGAAAATTGGCGTAGTCTTCTACCCGGCAAAATGGTTACATCGCCTTGGCGTAAGTGTGGGGATTCGTATGTTGGCAATCGTTGATAATGGTTGGATGTTCACATTCAGCTCCTTTGGTGCTGTTCCTGAAGATGCATTGATCTTCGATCTTTGTCGACAAGGTAGTGTTGCCGGTGTCAAAATTCTTCTGGATCGTGGCGACGCATCCCTAAAGTGCGAGAATCCGCAGGGCGAAACGCCGTTATGGGTAGGTTCTCTGATGCCCCTTTGGCTTCTTGGTATGTGTCGCTTACACATTCCAGACTGCTGTTTACCATGGTCAAATCGATGTCGCGAGATTTTTGATCGCCGCTGGAGCCAAGAACACCGCTAATATCGAGATCTGGCGAAACACTGTCGTGCTTGATGCTCGGCTGAAAATTGCCATGATCGAGACTTTAGACGTTTACTGCAAGGACAGGGATAGTATATATGGTACTATTGGTAGATTGTCCATCTTCTACAGTCCAAGCAAACGACTCGATATGACACAAGAAGAAGTCTCCGGCAGCATGTTATGTGTATTTAAAGCCCTAACACCATCTCTACGCACAGGTAACATAGCTCAATTCGAGTATCTTCGAGACATGGTATCAGAGGGTCACAAAGGGAAGCTCATACATTGGTTGATAAGCAGAGTCAAAGGAGCTTTCGAAATAGTGAATGGCAGCATCAGCTCTTATTCTTTACTTCACTATATGATTGGTGCCCGATTCCTTCATAGAGATCAGCTCTCTGTGAAAATGGTTATGGAGAGAACAAACAACTTACACATTTGCCACGGTTACGGGTCTTGGGGCCGATACCAGCCACAAACCCCAACAGCTCTTGCTATGTATGACCAGGACATGTTCGTTCTATGGCGGAGGCTCCTTCAAGAAACGAAACAAGACATGAATGTGTTCATCGAGCAGGAGCTCGATGCTAAACTTTTGACCTCCATTGGTTGGGCCAAAGCAACACTGAGGGCCTTGTTCCAACATCACTTCGACACGCCAAGCTACAAGGGAAGGCGAGCCTTTAATGGATTTCCTCAATGTGATAGATGCGGCCATCTTAATATCGTCATTGGCATGATGCGTCTCAATATAGATCTTGAGTTCAGGAGACAGCTTCGGGAGATCAGAACTGGTCGTGCCCACACGCCCTCTCCCTCGCATACAAAAGCTGCGAAGGATGGCTCAACCTTGACCGTAATTGTCGACGAAAACGGGAATCTGATTCCAAACAGTCAACGGAAGATATGGGCACCATTACCTTACCGCTTTGTATGTTCTGATGGATGCAAAGATGGCATTTCTGTTCACGATGTATTCGAAAACGATTCAGAAGACTTACCAGCGTTTCCGATATATGTTTCTGAGGAGGAAAGACTGTGCCTGGAGCATTTACGCTTAGAAGAGGAGGAGGCAAAGTGTCCTACTTATACGATGCCTGGGGCTTTTACTCCATAATGCTCTTTAATGTTCTCTCCAGATAAATTTCATTAATGATTCTCCAAAGCTTCCCAAATGCTTTTCCATATCCCAATCCCAATCCAAATTGAAAATTAAATTGTTTTCCGGGATCAATACTTTCCGAAATCTCTATCTATATCGACCTCGAAATTATCTCTTGTGCTTCAAAGTTCAACTTCTTGTTTGATAATCAATTGATTATTTCGATTCTGCGTTTTAATCGGTTGACGTGGTAGGCGCGTAATTTCCAGGGGCCTGTGGATCTATTGTGTCGGCAACCCTGTCATGCATCTTCGCTTCTGCATCCTACCACATCGAATAAAATGATTCGATATCAGCAAAGGATCGCGTTTCAGCTGCATGAGGAGGACGAATCTCAAAATTTAACTTGTCAGGCCATGGAGGCAGTGCTAATTCTCTCGACTGGGTATACAATGTGTGTGCCTTATATAAGGCTTCTCGCACAATCGTCCTATTTGACTATAGCTTATCCTTCCCGCTACCTTCAAGCAACATCATTCGCCATGGATGGTCTTTCTAGTGCTTCCGCGGTGTTTGCTGTTGTGTCTATTGCTGTCCAGCTTGCAGAGACTATTCACAAGTTAGTCGACTTTTGGAAAGCGGTAGAAGATGCTCCGGATAACATTGCGAGTATCTTTCGAGAACTTGAACTTCTTTCCAAGATCTTGACACAAAGCTACGAACTAGCGCAGCTCAACTCTTTTCCTGATATATTCGATGAAGCCTTGAAAGATTGTTGTTCCAAAATCCTCAAACTACATTCAAAAGTTGAAGACACAAGAAACAACCTTAATTCTTCAAAACTACGAAAGCGGAAATGGGCTGCTTGGAAGATTGTGTTACAAAAAGCTGAAATAGACTCTTTACAAAAGTCTATCTCCGAAGCGAAAACAAACATACTACACATTCAAGTCAATAGCCTTTTGTAAGAGTTTCGGATAGGCATGTTTTGAAGGATACTAATCTGATTTTGGGTAGAGCGCGGCCAACTTCAGTATCTAACGTTTACCAAATTTTTCAACAGAGCTCTGAATTGAGCACTCAGATACCTGGAAGGATGCAAATAACGGAACAGCAGCTAGCAAAGATTTTAATAGAAAAGCATAATCTGTTGAGTCTATCGGCCGGATGCCATGATGAAAAGCTAGCGCACTTCCGCCCTGACATAGCGGGAAAGCAACTTACTCTGCTTGATAATGGTGAAAAGCATGATAAATCGCCATCCGGATACGCAGATATTCCTCGAGTTGCTATTGAGTCGCGTAAACGGAGTGTCTATGGAAGCAAAGGGCGCAAAGTTACAAGTCCATTTTCAAATATATGGACTGTATCTCGGCGGGTTCGGGAGCAGATTGTTCATTCATCGGGGACCAGGGACATCGTGGAAGCAGAATCTCAACTAATTCTATACCCTTCAAGGTGGCTTACAAAGTTTGGCATGGCTTATGGCGTTAAACTATCTGTCTTAGCATCAAGAGGATGGCAGTACTCATTTCAGCCCTTTCGCGCTGTACCTGAGAGTGCTTTAATCTTTGAATTTTGCCGCAGAGGCAATCTCGATGGCATAAGAACATTATTGAGTCGAGGAGACGCGTCGCCTTATGATAGAGACCCTTTAGGAAGAACACCTCTATGGGTAAGATTGCCTACGTTGACCCACTCTATCATAATTGACTTGTTTAGTATGCTGTTTTTCATCATCAATTGGACATATCTGCACTACTGCTTTTGGAGGGTGCAGACGCAGAGGCAATGGACTGGGCACATGGAAGGTAATCAACGATTTACCATTTGTTTGTTTAACAGTTCGGATTACCGTTTGATAGAACGGTTTCTCAATCCACTTGAGATACGAACTCATTAAGGATGTTGAATCCAATCTCGAACGCTTAACCCATCTGAGATATCAATCTACTTTGTGATACACCTTCGATGGCATTCATTCCATACGAGACGTCCAGTTCATTGGGAATATATAACCCGAGATGTTCAACCCAGCAGAGATCTTGACTTCTTTATGATCATCAAGTTCTTCTTGAAATATACAAAACACTTGAGGCTAACACCATCTGATATAGGAAGCCAATCGAGAACCTCTATTTTGGTACCAGTGAAGATGCAAAATTAAAATTAGAACTGGCGAATTTGCTAGCTCATTACGATTGTGAGGATGATAGTAATTATTGGTCGACTGGAAGGCTACTTCTGTTTTATAGACCAAACAAGAACATGAGTCTGGACGTCTCAACCAGGCATGAGTCGACACTGCTGATCTTACAGTATATGGCGTCCTTTTTTCACCGCACCAAGTATAATTTCAGTGGCCTATTCAGCGATTTATTGGCGTTTGGATACGAAGGTCCAGTATTGCAATGGCCTTTGCGCTTCATTCCTGGGAAGTTCTACAATGGCCAAGATTCGAATATTCTTCAGAGCGCCATTAGGACGCTCCTCATGATACGAGAACCTCTCACAATGAAGGTCATTATTGACAAAAGTACAACAACTGATCTTCATTTTTACGTCGATCCCACACCTTCACAATATTACAGAAAAGAAACACCTACATCATTAGCAATGTATGATCTGGAAGGGTTCCTGATCTGGCGAAGACTTTTGAAAGAGCTTGGATTCGATATATCCGCTTTCGTTGCTCGCGAATTAGAAACAGGAGGATTAAAATCAATTGGATGGACTCGACAAACACTTATCGAATTGTTTTATCAAGACTTTACAAGCATGGTGCTTCCTAAGCCATCCCATTCACTTGGTTACCGCCATTGTGACAGATGTGGATGGTATGGGAATCCGGGTGAACGACAAAAAGTAGACCTTGAATGGCGACGCATACTCCGATTGATTAGAACAGGAAAAAACCACGTGGCAATTGTCGATGATGATCCGTTGCTGGTGGGAGAGAAAGGTGCTAATACCATCGATCGCACTGATAAGGATGCTCCGGAAACAATTTCCGGTGAGTCTTCCTAGGATCTCTAGTAACCTGGACGATACACGTCGACACTTCAACGCTGGGGATTTTTGATCAAAATGAGAGCTGAAGTGGCTTGAACATTCGATTTGACAACATATCTGGCCAGATTGTCTTCAATGATCAAATGAATTTGATCTCCAAATCCACATATATTGACACAGAATATTATACTGACAGTGACTTGATAGATCCTCTGCCTTGCCGTTTCGTTTGTCAAAATAGATGCGAAGACAACCTTCGTGTGGCATGGGAAGACGAGGGTTTGGCGCCGCTAAATTTCCCACGATACATCCCGAAAGAGGAAAGAGAACGTCTCAAAAAATTACGCTTAGCCGAGGAGGAAGCGAAATGTCCTACCTATACTATGCCCGGGGCTTTTAGTGTTCAATAATATGAACTGCAGTCCGAGCTAGGGATTTCGGGATAGTGGATCTCTTTTTAATTCGAAATTCGTTGAAATAAGATGATTACTGATTGTTTTGGAGGAAAACAAGGAATCCAACTCGTAGAATTGGCTAATGCCAAAGGAGTTACCTGAGGGAGCTCACTATGCTCATCACTGGTGGGGCAGCGGATGCAAGTCGTCATGCAAATTGATACTGTGGGTTTGACGTCCTTCTCCAGATCGATTGAAAAGGGCAGCGATTACAGTATTGCGACATAGAGAAGCTGCTTTTTGTTGTTTATTGACGACTTCGTGGTTGATTATTCGTGTTAAAAAGTCGACGTGAGATTTATGGTCGGGGTCGGGGTCGAAGTACATCTAATTTATAGATAGCTCCATTTAATTTGAGAGACATATTGAGATATAAGAGTATATTGAACGGTTCATCGGAAGCTACAAAAGGCACCGAGAAAAAAGGTCTCGGAATGTCTAAATTCGTATTCTTGAGCCTAGAGACCTAAGGTGTCACTTGTAACATGGTTGTAGATGCTATGAATTGACGATTCTTAAACAGTAAAAAGAGAATTGGTCGAACTGCGAGAGGTGAAATAGGAATTCTTGTAAAGAAAGCTCGTGTGGCTCTCAGCCGTTGAACCCCGTGTGTGAGAAGGGCGATTCACCAATGAGCAACATAATCTGACATGCCGGCTTTGTCGCCTACTGCGGATTTTCCATTTCGATTGTCCTAGAAAACATCCTGCAACTCTAATGTTCAAGATGGGTTCCGATGATTTGATGGGTTTGATTTTGGCATAAGCTATTTTCAAGACATCCAGACGAAATTCTGTAGATTGTGATGGGAGTTCTTGTTATTTTACCGTCTGAACTGGATGTTTGTCCGGACAGGCCATTAGTCGAGATAAGATAGAGCAAGGTAAAGTCTTGAACAACACCATTTTAAAATAGATTTGAAAAATAATACACGCATATGAGTCAGGGTTTGCAGCTACTTATGCAAGAATTAAGACAATAAATTGGTGCATGGCATCCCAAAACATCGCATGAGTTTGATGAATGATCTAAATGAAAATTGCAAAACTACGAGTATTGGTATGCTTTATAGATTTGAATCCCGAGCATAAAGTTCTCAATGATCATCCCGTTTCAACCAAGGGTTACAGGCTGTATGTACCTTTCCCAAAGAGTCCTCCATTTCTACCAACCGCGCGAAGATTTTTGCATCAATCCTGTTCATCATTTGCAGCGTAGCAACGATGAAGAAGTCTGCATAGGTCGCTACCACGTTATCTTTGTTAGCTTCTTTTCATAAATCCAGTATTCCAATTTTAACTTACGTGTCTCTCCCTCAATAAATGGACCACCCTTAGCTTTCAGCAATTTCCCTAATTCGCCAACGACTGGTTCAGCATCTTCCCAACACTTCTCTTTGCCTTCCTTTTCACCATATTCGTATATATCCATACCGACTCTTTCCTTTCGGGTCTCTTCAAAATAGGCACGCGAAGCGTCATTTAAGAGCCCTTTTGCAAGGAGAGGCAGCCAGAGTGGACGAACTGAAAGTTGAAGCTTGGGGATTAAATCTTCGACTTGAGAGAGTTCAGGAGTCTCAATTTTGAGAGATGGAGTGGGGTATCGGTGTTCTAGGAGGGCAGCAATGGTGCTGGAATCTTGGATATAGCCTACTTCTGGGATTTGGATTGTAGGGATTGTGTATTGGATGCCGGAGGTATTTGGCTGGACCTGGCTGTATGGAGAGAGTGATCAATAGCATGGTAGGAGAGAGGTGCGGGAACTACGAACAGAGATTTAAATGTTGGTTCTATATCTGGATATTCGATCCATGTTGTCTTGTATGGTATCCCTTTGTAATTTAGAAGTAGACGTGCTTAGAGATATCAGCTTAAAATTAATGCTAGAGATAGGTTGCTTCACGTACTTTTCAACGCATTGTGCGACCAACTTGCACAGTGACCCTGGCTGGCTAGATCATAGAGAGTGAGTTCCGAGCTGGCCGTTTGAGTACCGGTTCGAGACATGTTTGTGTATTTGGGACTGGGTAATGTTAAGTTTCCTTGGGACTTAAGTTATTGTAGGGCTGTTAACGAAAATCATGAGTAATCTTTACAATTTGAGGCTTATATACCCCGCATTTCCAAAAGCTATTATGGGAGCTTCGGTTTGTCATATGCAGGGCGCAATCTCACATGAGGGAGTGAAGAATCACTAATACAATCGGAAAGAGCACTGCAGATTCAAGAACGATTAAAGTGTGTGGTAGAGATATGTATCGCAGCTACTTGCTACTTGGCAGTAACGGGTACTAATAAGCTATCTCATTCTCCAAGGAAGTAGTCAAAAGGTGCAGTGAGATTGGTTAGAAGTCATAGGTCACGTGCCAGACCGCGCTTTTAAGGTTTAGCGCGATTCTCCTCGCCGTCAGTTCTTTTTGGCTCCCGCCTGGCTGGTGTATCATCAACTCTATCTTCGTATCAACACTACAAATCTCTATCAACGTCTCCATATTTAAATTTATACAAATTTCTTCACCATGGGCTCCGTTGTTCTTCCTCATCTCGTCACCGGCTGGCATGTCGACCAGGCTATCATGTCAGAAGAAGAGAGACTGGTAGTGATCCGCTTCGGACGCGATGTCGACCCAGATTGTATGCGACAGGATGAAGTGCTTTATAGTATGTGCTATATTGTTAAACATTCCCATCTCCATTCCTCTCTTAATATCCCTTGCCGGTATGCAAGCTAACGAAAGTATAACAGAGGTTGCCGAATTAGTTAAAAACTTCGCCGTCATCTACGTCTGCGACATCGATCAAGTCCCCGATTTCAAAACTATGTACGAATTATATGATCCAGTCACGACCATGTTCTTCTTTCGAAATAAACATATGATGTGCGATTTTGGAACGGGTAATAATAACAAGCTGAATTGGGTGCTGGAGGACAAGCAGGAGATGATTGATATTATCGAGACAATTTATAAGGGTGCTAAGAAGGGTCGAGGTTTAGTTGTTAGTCCTAAGGGTATGTCGCATTTAACTTTTTCGCCTCTTATCTAAGATCTAGGGAGCGAACGTTTGATATTAAGGACGAAGGCTAACTCTGCGGCAGATTACTCGACTAGATACCGATACTGAGATGCTCATTACGACGGTATTGTGGCAAGAATGTATTTGCGGCCTCTGAGTGTGATCATTCAGTGGGTATAAAGAAGGGCGTTAATGGTGGATTGATCTGATGGAAGATGGATCCAGAGGAATGTAAAGGGTTGGTCTCACACAATGAATTTTATAATCGTACCTGAAGATGCTAATGCTGCTTAAAGTATGTGAACGTTCCCGAAACTATGTGGTAGGTCGATTTCTCCTATTTGTTGACGGAAAAGAAGTTTGGTCATATTTTGCGCTCTTTCCTTGCGACCTTGCAAATATTTGTTTTGTGCGCAAGATACAATTTGAGTGCCTTTTGAAATCTCCGCAAGCTGATAACGTATATATACTATCAAGTAGTAGTACTACTATGCGATACAGCTGAAGAGAAGAATGTCTTGGTTCATCAAAACCAGACTTTAGTGGCGTAACGCAATAGTGCAAATGTCTACATATTCGACAATTGAGAACCAATTCTATAATTCAGCTCGTTCATAAGAACTCAGGTAAGTTAAAATACTATACAATATGTTCTGTTCGGATTTACAACCGATTATCCGGGGTACTTTTACCATCTCCACCGGAAAAATGATTGAGCGAGTAATATCCGATACTCCTCTTTACTCAGTTCTACATCTTGAGCTTAAACTCCCATGCATCTTTGCATCGGAATTTCAAGGGGGTTACTTCGCTGGTGTTGACCTCCGAGTCTAGCTTCTGCAGTGTCATCCACATAATTGGACGATTTTTTGCCTCTTAAAATGCGGAGGCACACTTTCCGCTTCGGCTAAAGTGGGAGGCACAACTTTTACTTTTCTATACCCTTCCTGAGATACTCTTTGGATTAGCCAAGTGAAAAGGCTCTTATTATATGCTCATGACTCAAGATCCTAGATCTTCTCCAGACGACATGCGTCAATCATCCTAGAAAAAGGTTTGTCCAGCTGTATGCCAAGATCATTGAGGAACCCTTGTAACTGATTCTGAGGGGCAAGTAAATTTCTCATTACTTTAAAAGAGCCCAGAGACTCCTCAATTGTGAGTATCGTTGTTCAAGGAAAGCTTTTCGGTCTTCAGGATGAAGTCTTTTTTCACAGCTCTTATTTCCCTCCTCCCTTTGGCGACTACCCTTCCCCTAATCTCCTCAGAATCTCCAAATGCACAACCCAAATCACTCTATCCATTTTCCTCCAGCGGCAGTAATGCTAAAGTCGCTGGCCGTCTGTTCAATATCGATGGGAAGGTCGAATACTTTGCAGGCACAAATGCTTGGTGGCTTGCACATCTCTCATCCAACAGCGATGTAGACCTCTCCTTCTCACAAATGGCCGCTACGGGCTACAAAATTGTACGAGTCTGGGGCTTTGGCGACGCAAATACTCCTCCACCTTCCACCAACACAGATCCAAATCTTGTCTACTTTCAGATCCTCAACTCTACAGGAGCATATATAAATTATGGTGCAGATGGTCTTCAGCGACTAGACTATGTGGTCCATGCAGCTTCTAAGTATGGCCTAAAGCTGGTACTGAACTTTGTTAACAACTGGGGTGATTACGGTGGAATCGCTGCCTATACTAATGCTTTCAATTGTTCGTCAACATCTTTCTACACCGATGCAACTTGCCAAAAGGTTTATAAGAACTACGTCAAAACAATCGTCACTCGTTACCACTCTAGCACTGCCATCTTTGCTTGGGAACTCGGTAATGAACCGCGCTGCAATGGTTGCGAAACATCTGTCCTTACCAAATGGGCTACAGATATATCAAGCTACATCAAATCCCTCGATTCACATCATATGGTTACATTGGGCGATGAGGGATGGTTCGCACCCGCTGATGGAATCGGTGATGGGAGTTATGCATATGGAGGTGGAGAAGGCATTGATTGGGTCGCGAATTTGAAGATCAAAACATTAGATTATGGAGTATTCCACTTATATCCAAATAGTTGGGGATACAATTACACATGGGGAAATGAGTGGATTGAACAACATGACAAGGCTGGAAAAGCGGTTGGAAAACCGGTCATCTTGGAAGAGTATGGGACGCCGTTCCCGTATAATCATACGGAGACTGAAGGACCTTGGTATGTTTTTATGTTACTTTTCTATTCCATTTTGAACCAGAAGACGGGAAGTGAGTTAAAAGAAAAAATGGCTGACAAACTTTCTCTCATAGGCAAGCAACGGTACTGAAGACTGGAATAGCTGCGGATCAGATCTGGCAATTTGGTCCCAATGGAACGAGTGTGCCAGCGGAAGTTTTTGGTGATGTCAATACTATCTATTTCAAGACTCCGGAGTACGCTACACTTGGGACGGGTCATGCTAAGGCTATGTTGAAGAAGAAGGTATGATTGGGATAAGGTACTGGGGTGGCATGTTATATATATGGTGAGAGTTAAGACAATCAAGTTTCTTGCTGTGCTGTTTTTCCAACGTGCTGTGGTTTTGTGAAGGTCTACTACTGATAATTCTGCGGGCATTAATAAATTCCGAGAAAATTCTTGTGCTTGAATGTCAGGCAGACAGAGACCTTAGGCATATGTCTCCTGAGGCAGTCCTGTCCCAGTCAAAGAGATGCTTTTGTTGCATATCGCAGCGCCAGGCATGAATATGAGGCATTCTACTCTTTATAAGCAAAGTAGCCGGAATCTTTGATCCTCAAGAGTCCGTACTAAGCTGCATCTATCCCAAATTAAGTTGTAATAATGTCGGACCTTAGGCTTATGTTCATATAAAACCGTCGTTAAAATGAAATGTGTATATTTTTGCAAAAATTCAATGGAAGCTTGAATTCAACCATGATGTGACGGCAGCTTTTGAATTTCAGATGGTGGGAAGAGTATATTAGATAGTAGATAATCTTTCTGACAATTTTGAAGAACCTAATAGTATATTCTCATCAGTCCCGGTAGTTTCAAGCAATTGATGACAAATCCAAGCTGGGTAGGCTCGGCAAGTGCCTATAAGAATTCCGAGCCGAGGTATCTTCATTTCGGTATTCCCCACAGAATCGCCGTTCCTCCCCGGATTCCTTTCAAAAACAATATCAAAACCCCTTCTATCTCTCCTTTTTCATTCAATCAATCTTCAAAAGAATTCTATATATCAATAAATCAAAATGGCCGTTGAAAGAATCAGCTCGATTGTTAAGCATTTGACTCCTGGTACGTCAGGATTGTCTGCAATGTAAGTAAACATTCCAGCCCCTTCATCACTAAACACATACTTATAACAATTTTGTAAATAGTACCTCCAAAAATGCCGACGATGTTGTTATCACACTTGCAGTTCGCACACCATTAGCAAAGGGATTCAAGGGAGGATTCAAGGATACAAAGCTTGACTATCTTATCTATGCCCTTCTCCAGAAAGTCAGAGAGAAGTCCAACCTAGATCCAGCTCTTATTGAAGATATCTGCTGTGGAAATGTAAGCAGCTATATATATATCTCTCTCTTACAAGAAAACGACTAATAATGATATAACAGGTCAGCGATGGCAATGCCGCATATAAACTTCGTGCCGCCGCCTTGGCAGCAGGATTCCCCAATACCGCCGCAGCCTCTATTGTAAACCGATTCTGCTCCTCAGGTCTCAAGGCTACCCAAGATATCGCGAACCAAATTGCTGAAGGTAGCATTGATATTGGTATTGCCATGGGTGCAGAGATGATGTCTATTGGAGGCGATAAACTCGATGGTGGTTTCCACCCTGATATTCTCAAGTGCCAAGACGCTGCCGATTGTATGCAACCTATGGGACAAACATCTGAGAATGTAGGAAAGGACTTCAATATCACTCGTGAACAACAAGATAAATATGCGGCAGAGAGTTATCAGCGCGCAGAGCGTGCTCAAAAGGCTGGATGGTTCGATGATGAGATCGTACCAATTGTTGCGGAAGTTAAGGACCCAAAGACTGGAGAAGTCAAGAAGGTTACTTTGACAAAAGATGAGGGTCCAAGATATGGAACTACCTTCGAGAGCTTGAACAAGATCAGACCAGCTTTCCCAGCATATGGTGATAGATCTACTGGTGGAAACTCTAGTCAGGTCACTGACGGTGGTACGTAACGCATTCCATAAGCCGCTTTACAAGTATGCATGCTAACGTATATTCACAGCTGCCGCTGTTATCCTCATGAAGCGTTCCCGCGCCATCGAGCTCGGCCAACCAATTCTCGCCAAATTTGTTGGAGCTACCGTTGCAGGTCTTGCTCCCCGTATTATGGGTATTGGTCCATCCATTGCTATTCCTAAACTCCTCAGCAAATACAACCTCACTATCGACGATTGTGATGTCATCGAGCTTAACGAAGCATTCGCTTCCATGGCCGTATACTGCAAAGATGTCCTTAAGATTCCTCACGAGAAGATGAACATTAGAGGTGGTGCTATTGCACTTGGTCATCCATTGGGTACAACTGGCGCTAGACAAATTGTTACCGGATTGAGTGAGTGCAGGAGACAGAAGAAGAAGATTTTGTTGACTAGCATGTGTATTGGTACTGGACAGGGAATGGCAGGTTTGTTTGTTAATGAACAGTTGTGAGATTTATGTGCGATGGGGTGTTGATATCTAATGGTTAAGGCTTCGGTGCATTGCATGTAGTATCATTTTGTTAAATATAAAATCGTTTCTACTTTCAGTCTGTTTGGTTTCAAGATTATGATGTGATGTGAAAGATTTACTAAAATTAAACAGTACATTGTCTCACCCCTTCACCTCGGAACGAAGTTCTAGGTACTTTAATTCCTGCTTGCCCTCTAAGCTACCTCACGCATCTTGTCTTTCTTCACTAACGTCCATAACTCAAACACAAAACCATCCATAGCACTCATTCTATCCTGAGCTGATAAAACCGTACCAACAAACCATCTCGTCTCGCTTCTCCCGCCCCTTCCATCATCACCACCTACCTTCACATCATTTACTCGACCCCTCCCATCTCATCTCATCTCATCCTATCTCATCAAGCAAAAGAACAAAAAATCAAAAAATCAAAAAAGCTATAAAAAGAAACATACAACAGTGAAGATTCGCCGGTCTCTGAGGTTTCCTTGTCTCTTTGAAAACTTAGGACTACAAACCTCTATGAATATCCATACAGGAATCCACTAAACACCCAATGAACCTTTCGAAGCAGAATACTCATTCCGGGAGTTCAAAAGGTCCTTTTGGGTATAGCTCTTGTAATTAAAAGTGGCTCATCAGAACCTTCAGGCTTTAAGCTTTATAACTACAGGTTATTTAGTGCCTGGTATACTGACCTTTATAGTAAGTAGTTTGCTGTAAGAGTTGCTGCGCTCTGTCGAAAAAGAGATGAGTAGACTAAGAATGGTTTTCGCCCACGCGACTACTAATCCCACGATCTGAAACATGTGTATGAGAGCGGATGGGATGCCAAAGTTTTCTCGGTCTAGCATCCTTCGTCTTCAACCGTGTTTGAGAAATTGAGATGGATCACGTGATTGGAAATTGGGCTACTCGGGGATATCGTCGTCACCTACTGGACTTTTCGAATGCCGTTTCCTGTTTCTCGTCTACTAGAAAGCACTATTAAATTTGGGAAATTCTGACACTCTGTTCTGCAAATGGTATTCCGTTTTGACTATTTCCCTATTTGATTCAAATGTGAATTGGTATTCAGAGATTCGTTGGGACGATGGAGTGAGGGAAAGCCCAGTTATCCGATAAACAGTACGCGAATCGATCTCGAATCCTAGAACGGTGTTAAGGTGCAATATCAAAGAAATAATGTTAGATATCCGTGTACAGTTCTCAGTCACCAGCTTGTCAAAGTCTCAAGTCGCATAGCACATAAATTGGTCGCATAACTCTCCGATCACGATATGCAATATGGAGTAAGTATTGAATATATTCATTGAAGCTCTTTTACAATATCTAGCATTTAACTCATCCGGTGAACTATACTTTGCATGCCACTCTAGACAAACTGCAAGCACCCATTGTTGTTTCCAATTCTCTCATCCAAGTTCAGAGTACTGGTGTGCCACGATGGAGCAAGCTCAGCCTCAAGCTCTTGTCCGCCGCGCGCCAATCTCACATTTCTCGCCGACGCACCGAAGTTACCGCCGCCACGGCCGCCGCCGCCGCCAGGAACCTGTAAGTTCTGACCAGGCCAGATCTGATCGGGGTTGGTAATGTTGTTGTGTCTGGCAAGTTCTTCGTACGAGCAGTGGGAGAAGCGGTCGGCGATGGCTCGGAGTGTGTCGCCCTGTTGGACAGTGTATGTCGAGCCGCCATGGCTGCTGCTGCCGGAAGACCAGCGCAAGCTGCCATTGTCGTTCTCGATGTATTTGTTCAGACTGATGGTGCTAGATTGGTAGGAGCCATCTGTGCGGCGGCACTGAGCGTGCAGATTGTAGTCACCGTGAGTGTCGAGGCGAACGTCGTTGGACGAAGTGGTGAAGTTTCCACCAAAGTCACCTCGGGCACGCTCGTCACCTCGGGAACGGTCGCCACCTCGGGAACTGCAACTGCTGCTGCGGCGGCGGTAATGTTGAGGTGGTGGGCCGCCATGGTGCTGCTGATTATATTTCTCGCGCTTCTGTCGCTCCTCCTGCTCTTTCTCCCACTTCTTCTTCTCGTCGTGCTCATCCTTCCAGTCACCTACTGCGTCTTGTGTCTTGTGTCCTGCAAAGGCACCAGTCAAGGCGCCGATGATAGTGCCTGCAGTGCCATGACCTGCTTGACCACCTAGCTTGTGTCCACCATAAGCACCGGCTGCACCTCCGGCGATGCCACCCATGATACCACGGTCACCCTCTGGGTCACCCTCACCGCCGTACTGGTTCTGGAAGCCTTGATTGTGCGAGTTGCGTCCTGAGTTGGAAGAGTGCGCTGCTGTACTGGGGTACTTGAAAATGTTAGTGTGGGCAGCAAAACCCGAAAAATGAACTTACCTGCTGGTATTGAGAAGGGTCCTGGCCATAGCCTCCCTGGCCGCCGCCATACGGCTGCTGGCCCATGTGTTGCTGCTGTTGGCCATAACCGTTGTTCTGACCTTGGTTGTAGTATTCACTAGCCTCGCCCTGGGGCTGTTGCTGCTGGCCGTATCCTCCTTGCTGGCTGTAACCGCCTTGCTGGCCATATCCTCCTTGCTGGCCGTATCCTCCTTGGTTGTAAGACATGTTGATAGTTAAAGAGTTATGAAGGTATTAATTAAGGATGTGTGATTTGCAAAACCGCAGTGTACTCTTCTCCATGGAGCCATCTCCTTATATACTGCCCCAGCTCCCCTCTGTGGGGCTATCATATGCTGTGCCATCATGCATCATTCATGAGTTGTCTGCAACATGCCGACACCGCCACGTTCCGCGCAGCCGACTTTGTGGGGTTGTGCTACAGTCCATCGTCACATTAATCCACCTCAGCCACAACATGGGCCAATAGGGCAGACAGTCTGACTCGGGCTGTCTGAGGGTCTGAAATGGCAGTGGAACGCCAAGGCCGTACCCAATCGAATGAACTGCCGATATTCCGTTTAACATCCCGGTGAGCCAGTCAGAACTGGGAATTTTGAACTATTTTTACTTTTTCCATTACACAGGCTACTCTACAGGTCAGGTGATTAGCCACGATGTTTCAATCATTCTTATTGTACTAGTCGATCAAATGACGCCTTCAGAAGAATACCCAAGTATCAAACAACTAATAATTGTCGATGTAATTGATTGATCGAATCGGAAAAGTAAGTTAGATACATTGCGAGAACTCTCAACACATTTGTTGCGTATACCATATTCATTTGGTAATTCGAGTTGTACTAAAGTAAGGGTAATAAATTTAAGCTTGAATTAGATTGCTTTTAAATGGGGCAAATCGATTGGAAAATAGGAACATTCAACAGAAATAAGGTATTGATGAATAATCCATCGAATGAACGAATCAAACAGCTCTGGTGTTTTCCGTAACGCTAATCCAGATTCTAGATGAGCCTTATATTTTCAATCCCTGCTTAGCGCAACCCAAATTACCAAATGAATACTGTATCTATGTGTCTGTACCCAGGCGATAATATAATATACAAGCCACTTCTCTTCAGTTCTATGGTCGTATGTGGTGGAGATGTGGCTCAAGTGGGATATATCTGGAGCAAGATTGGAAGCGAAGTGATGGGTGTCCCTGGATATATTCCATGATGTTCTTCGAGAGAGTTGGAGGGGGCTGGCTGTACGTCTCGATGGCTTGGTAGAGAAAGATAGCTGTGCTTGCTACTAGGAGCAATGCGATAGATTTGAGGGATAGCATATGGGAAATTTGTGTAATCTGATACAATAACTTCAGACATCTATGATGGATAAGAATTTTCTCGCTATCATGACCTTCGAATTGTGACGCGCCTTATGAGATATTCTGTGAGATTTCCCCTTGCCTTTTCCTTTCATAGCTATCTTGCTTTGTAGAAAATGTTTTAAAATTCGGAACTCCAGACGGTCAACGTCTAGCCGCCACATTGGAGTTCTCTGACTGTTTACTTGCACATGATTTTGCGATGATTGAGTCCCTGACTATGATATTCCTCTTTTGAGAGATAGGTAAACTTTGAATGAATATAAATTTAGCCGAACAGCAAGATGGTTGGTTTAGTCGATAATTCCAGCAGAAACCACGGAAAACCAGCTTTATGTGTCTATTAGTCCGGGAGACCAGAGGTCTCAGGTAAGTATTAAAATGACGCTTCCTGTACTTTGTGGTGTGTATAATCCGACGACAACGACTATTTCACAATGTGCGGGTTGACAACAGAAAGAACACATAAGAATCACCAAGGCTTGATACGAATCCCAAGACCTGGATTCAGATGCATGACTTTGGTGCCTTTGGGTTATTCTCCAAGCTAGAGAACAATCTAAAGGGCATCAAATCGAAGATTGCGGATGATGCATGATTCCTCAACAGGCTCGTTCAGACAACACGTAAGTTTCTCGATCTGAAATAAAGTGCATCTCATAGAACAATCGAAATTTTCAACTCACTTGCAAGCGATTCAACAACGAGAACAACAGGCAATATCACAAAAACGACATGCTTCGCAAAACTGCAAAAGACACGTCGGCAAAGGATGTTCCTCTCCCTGAAACTATCTTTTCTCAACCCCTCTCAGCCTACAACATCCCACTCATAAAACGCATACTCTCCATATTCTATCAATAAAGCACTTTCAGACAGCGCGAACCACGAATTAGTCTCCTACATAAGCTCGCGCGTATTGAACAAACTCGAACAGGCAAAGTGAGAGATGCTGTAGCTCAACTTCTTCGTCTCAATATACCCATCACTAAAGCTGCTGTTAAGGCAGGACCTCATGACGAAGACGTAGATGAAGAGCTCTCGGGAGTAGAAGAGGGCATGGATTGTGAAGTTTGTTTGCGAGCTTTACCTTCAGAAAGCTTTCCCCAACAGGATATCGGAAGCAAATGCGAACACAAGGCACATATGTGTACGTCGTGTCTGGAACAAGCTGTTG
The DNA here is from genome assembly GCA_004786275.1 of Botryotinia convoluta. Lineage (NCBI taxonomy): Eukaryota > Fungi > Ascomycota > Leotiomycetes > Helotiales > Sclerotiniaceae > Botryotinia > Botryotinia convoluta. Next base: position 155,393 of record PQXN01000015.1, on the reverse strand, counting down.
TGGCAAACGTAGAGAGCAACTCTTGGGACAATATACCTTGTCCATACTCCAGTTGTGAAAGGATGTTGGCACCAAGTATCGTGAGGAAGTATCTCAAAGGGCAGCTACTTGAGAAGTATAAACCTTCAGAATGCCGGCCGCTGTTTAAGAAGCTAATCTCACAACAGTTATAACACCTACATCGAAAAGTTGGAGATCTGCAACCTCCCGAACTTTCGATGGTGTTTAAATCCCAAATGTGTTTCTGGTCAAGTCCACAACGAGGGACCGAAATATTTGAGAGTTATATGTCATGCATGTCAATCCGAGAGCTGCTTCCTTCATCAAATTCCACGAGGTGAAGGAAAGAAGTGCACGACTTGCGATAATGCTGTTTCTCAACATGAGGGACGCGCAAAAGCACTTAGGATTACGAAACCGTGCCCAAGATGCAAAGTACTGACCATCATGGATCCAATTAGATGTGAGTATGTAAGTACCAAACCATCTCTGGTCTTATGAAGTGCATTCTGTGTGTACTAATACCTCATAATCTATAGGTCGTTGTAAATACTACTGGAACAATTTTAGCGCAGGTCGTTGAGATTAGTTTATTGTACTTCAGACCCACCTCTTTATGGCTGTAAATGAGGAGGAAATGTGATATCCCATCTAACGTCACTTCATCAATTCTTCAGTTCCTGTGGAGCAATAAATTGGCTTGAAGTTCGAAGTTTCATGACTAGGTATGGCTGAGTTTACAATAAAAAGGAAACATTCACCTTGAATGTGTGTTGTACAAGACAAGTGCTGTAGATTTGACTGGTCCCAATGTCCAAATGCGCACGCATGGATTCATCCAATCGGCTTTGGTAGCACTAAGAAACACTTGACCCCTTTCCCGGGAGACTAACCTTTAGCTTGAAGATCTAGTGCCGAAGTACGCTAAGATCGGTCAACGGCTAATCCTTGGCTTCTCCAGAGTGATCATCAACAATGACGCCTAGAATACGGACCTATTTGGAATTGACCCTTAGGTCTTGATGAGCTAATAGTCTGCTAGCAATTGCCCCGAGCTCTTCCCAACAACTTCCTTCTTTCCACAACAAATCTGTGACTGAGCTTCATATTGACATACCATAAACAAACATAAACTATAGAAAATGTCTGGCCTCCTCGATACAACTCGTAACTTTTCTCTATACAGTGTAAGAATACCAGCTCTGACTTGATCAGTGGCAATTTCTCACATCTGTACAGGTCCCGGCAGCATGGCTCCTAGCTCACATCCCTCATATGTACGCTGTCGGCTCGTCTAAATGCTTTGATAATCGCTCTCCCAGAGACTACCCAAAAAGTCTCGAGGCTGATCAAAGCATCGAAAAGGCTGCATGTTCCCCTAGCCGATGCTTTTACCTCGTCAAATCGAAAACTAACATCATCCCAGAAAAAGAACCGACTTCGCAGAGCCCACGCCGCCGCAGCAAATGGCTACGAAAACATCGGGTTTTTTGCTTCTGCAGTCGTAGCTGGAAATGTCGCGGGACTTTCCCACTCAACATTGAACACCCTTACTGGAGCATATTTGATCAGTCGTGCGGTTTATAATTTCATCTATATTAATAATGATAGTCAAGGGGCAGCAGCAGCAAGAAGTTTGGTTTGGCTTTTCGGAATTGGACAGATTTTCACGTTGTTCATCAAAAGTGGCAACCTCCTCACAAATAAGGCTGCAAACTTGTTGTAAATAGACGAGAAAGCGTATGGATCACATGATATCGGACTGTACATACTTTGTAAGATGTCGAAAGTAATAATAATTGAAAGTCGCCACGGAACCATTCGATGGCTTCGCATGAGCCTGTTTCAGAACTGGGTGAATACTTTCCGACTTCTCGTCGTCTCTGTTTAGAGGATGACATTCTCCAAAACAAAGGTAAGAATTATGGAATGATTCTTCTGAAAACCACTTCACCCAAGCGATAACAAACAAGTAGCCATCGCCCAACTCTTTGAGGACAGTTCGCTTTGGTCTCAAACTCGAGATCTTAGATAGAGCTATTGTTTATTGCTCAAGAATTTAAGTAAACTCTTACAATCACCGCAATCGTGTAATAATCTCAACCAGATTGTTAGAGCCAATGTGGCAGCAAGGGAACACATCGCCATCTCTCACCAAACATGCTGCATACTCATGAATATTCCAGGCCTGTCGACGTTCTCCATTTGGAGATAGAAAGAACTCGCTCTACACTTTTGTCGTCTGCAATAATCTCTTTGCCAGGATCTCCACCAGGAAATTGCCTTGCTTCGTTGTCTTGGGGGGTGTATTCTTTTGCATAGCAATCTTCGTGAATAAAGTCAAGATATTTGCTCGAAGCTTTTAGTAGTGGATACAGGACAGAGGAAAGGGAGTTTGATAAAAGTCGCAGGCGATGCGTTGGTGATCGGGAAAGAGATGGTATGATTCGTGAAGTAGATGGAGTGAATATTTTTGGTATTGAGCAGATGTAGGAAGAGATGGAGGTGACTAAATTAAACGGAGAGATGTACTCATTAGAGATTCGCGGTGAAGTTCAACCATCATCACATGATCTGGCTAGCTAACCTATCTTACCTACGGTAGGCATCAATTATCAAATGTAGATCTACCTCATATCGTGGGATAATAACACGCTATCGAAGACTTGAGAAAGAGGGTAGAAGGTCTAGATGCTTCATCGGCTTCGCTAACTTTGAGCCGTTCCTGAATATCGTAGGATTCCTGTGATTCCCTCCACATTCGGCGGATCTTCACCCGCGCCGATGAACTATACCATTTACTGACGTCACCATTTGTTATCGAGCGGGCTTGGATAAGGGAAGTTTTGGAAGTTCACCTGCAATATATATTGTAGCAGTTCAAGATGAATCTCTCAACCTTACACAAGTACATCAAAGGATGACCATGTCTAACAACACCATACCAACAGTCGAGGGGGGCAAGAGGATAGTAAGTTGCCAATATTCATGTCGCTAAACTGTTGATTGACACTATATAGGCCTTCACAGGAGGTAGTGGCAAAGCAGAGCGCCATGCTATCCCATATTTACTCTCCAAAGGACATAAGGTCTTAAATCTTGACCTAATTCCATTTCCCGATCCATCTGTTGATGTATATACACTCAAAACGGATCTCACAGATTCAGGCCAAGTTTTCAATGCCCTCACATCTCATTTTAATATGTCCGGGTACAATGAAGGACCGGTCCCTGGTCCACCAGATGTGGTTATACATCTTGCTGGTACAAGCCTCCGTTCTCACTCATCGTCCGTACAATGCTAACCAGCACCAGCGTATGCCCGAAATATGCTTGTACCTGACAGCGAACTCTTTCAAGCCAACACTCGCAGTACATACAACATAATTGAAGCAGCCAGCAAACTTGGTGTGAAGAAGATCATAATAGCTAGCTCCGAAACCGTTTACGGAGTGTGTTTTGCACAAGGAGACGCCAATTATCATTCTTTTCCTCTAGAGGAAGACTATGACGTTGATCCCGAAGACTCGTACGCTCTATCTAAAATCTGTGGCGAGAAGACCGCTCGTACATTTGCGAGACGGTTCAAGTCAGATATATACGCGTTAAGAATTGGCAATGTTATTGAACCACATGAATATGAAAGAGATTTTCCAGGTTTTATGAAAGATCCTATGTGTAGGAAACGAAATGCCTGGAGTTACATCGATGCAAGGGATTTGGGTCAAATTTGTGATTTGGCGATCAAGAAAAATGATCTAGGTTTTCAAGTCTTCAATGCCACAAATGATGGCATCACAATACCTGGGGATGAAAAGACAGAAGACTTTTTGAAGAGAGTTTGTCCAGGAACGAAGACGACAAGAGAGCTGGGAGAGAGGGAAGCACCATTGAGCAATAGAAAGATTAGAGAAGTATTGGGATTCAAGGAACTCCATGACTGGCGCAGCTACGTCAATTGAGAGGAAAGAGGAGTTCCACTTCGGGAAGCTCCTTGTTGGTAAAATAAGGGAATCAACTTTGGCTTTGGAACCTCTTCACATAGTCCTGTTCAGCATCCCAAATTCCCACGCCTTATGCAAAGGCGCAGCTATATCTGGTAGTTAGCATACCTCAAATGATACCAGAAGTTCTCAGGATCTGTTTATCATGGTTTGATTTGAAGCTTGATGCTGTCATTGAAGTGCCGGGTCCACAACCTTGATTCCAATTTCCCACATTTCCTTACCAAATCTCCATGTTTCGGAGCGTAGCGGAAGAAACTTATGCGTCGGATTTTACGGAACTTTTGTATGGCGTAATGTTGATTATATATATTTCATTTTTCAAGACTCAGGAATTCATTTGTGTATAGTTATGTAATACCTTTTTCAGGCTTAACTATATAAAGAATTGAAAAAACAAAGAACAAGCTTTGTTTCCAGCTCCTTGGTGCTAGGGGCGCTCCGAAATACTGGCGAGCTTACTCGCTCCCCAATTCATCATCCTCATCCTCTTATTATTCTTCTTCCTCTTCTTCCTCTTCCTCGTCTTCCTCTGCCTCTTGATGTTTAATCAATTTTCCAATCTCTAAGTACAAATTTTCTTTGTCTTTAATTGAATCAAACTTTTCATTTTTCTTCAAAGATTTTTGAAGAAAGTTGAACCAAAGTAATGACCCTCTGGTTGATGTTGATGTTCTTCGGGTCAACATCTTTCCACCTTTTTTGATAAATCTCTTTGTCAATTTGATAATCTCTTTAATCTCTTCTACATCAAATCCAAGATTATCAAAGCTCTTTCCAGCACTTTTGAATCGCTTGGTTTCTTGATTATTTTGATGGCGTTTACCCTCGCCAGGGCTGGCTCGCTTTTTGCTTGTAGTATCTGTTCGAAGTCTATTGGAGATATTAGTAAGCGAACCATGGTTGAAACATGGCCGGGAAGTAAAGAGTAAAGAGGCAGCCTTGATGCGCGACGTGGAGAGAACCACGAGGGGAGGAGAGAGGTGATAATTCTTGATGCGCGCGCATGCGACGCTGCGCACCTTGAATGTTATCAAGTGTAATCAGGCTGTGAGTAAATAATATTTAGCAATACCGGAGTTTGGATAATATGAATACTTTACCAATGGACTCTTCTGGCAGGTGGTGTTTTCAGTATACAGATCTGGGACCTCCAACGGAATAATTCAAAATTGAAGGCTCTGTGCAGAAGGAAAGTTTCAATTTGGAAGGTGAAGCGATGAAAATTGACGTGGTAAGTTAATGAGATTGTTGGATTATAATTTTGAGTATGATATAGTTGATTGATGTTTGGCGATGTTGATTCAATGTTGGTTTTTGATACAATTCCGAGCTTCTTCATTGTTGTTCATTTGAAAATAGTTTTCGAGTTGTGCTTCATCAATCCAGTGATGACTAATCAGGGAATGACACATTCACATGGCATCACGTGGGTTCATGTCACACTAGAATATTATGATAACTTATATTCTAATGATAAGTTTCCAGCAGAACAAACAACGGTGATATAAGTCCCAAGACGCCTAGGAAAATAATAAGGAGAGTAGCAAGGGGCTAGAAACAAAGGCTGTATATTGTATTAGGCATATATGACACATCACACAGTTGAATTTTGTTAGTAGTGGCATAATTCATGATATATGTATCAGATAGAAATCGATATATGAAATCAATCGATGATTTGAGATTGTATGAATATAGTCCTAAAGTGCTGCATCAATTTGCACCTAGATATCAAGGTAGGAGGAACTTTTGCTATTTGAGAAGAGATCGTAATTGAACAATGAAAATGGAATTTGGAAAGAAGATGTTACATCGATTAATAAGAATTTAGTTGAGTGTCGCACTTTCGAGGCTCCTCAGGCAACTCCCGTAAGCGAACCTCGCGTCCCGCGAGGGTTCGCTTACGGGGAGTTCCCTTCGGAACCCCGAAAGTGCTTAGGAGACCGGGGTTCGACTCCCCGTCAGAGAGTTCATTCATCAAGAATTCCTTGAATCTCATGTTCAAATTTGCTTTTTGGTAATTTTTTGCGATTTTTGTTGGTGTTGCGAATTTTTCCTCTATCAAATTTTTAGCCGAGGCGATAATTTTTGGGTGTGGTGAGTGTAGCGGGGAGGTTAGTGGGGTATGGAACTCTTTTTTCTTCGAGTGGGGTTTCTTGCTGAAGGAGAGAGCGGCGATTAGGATGAGAACTTTCTGATTTGATCGATCGTGATCATGTCGCGCCTATTTAGTGCCAGACGAAGGTTGCCTCTAGTGAAGCGAGAATTGCTATCGCAAAGGGCTGTCATGGAATGCCAGCTCATCATGCTTTGCTTCAAAGCCTCCTGTTGATGGCCTGAGTTATCAGTCGCATATTGTTTTGAAAGTGTCAGAGGGACAAGGAATTTCTTCGCTCTTCTTTAAGAGTACCATTCAGCTTTGCCTGTAGCTGGGCTTGTTGACCCTGAGATCATTCTTTCTTGGCTCTCGGTACGGCTGATATACTCGTTCAATTCTTGTGCTTCACCCCCAGGAACAGTTACGATTGTAGTTGTCCTAGCTGCAACTCCACTTAAGAAGTGTGAGGAGCCTCTAATGTAAGATTTGTTCCCCCCTCCTGCACCTTTTAGCTGATCACTTGGGAGGACCCCGCTTGTGGTGTCCGTTTTGATATGCGGTGCGACGACAAGACTGTCGACGATAGATTTGGAGAAGGGTATACAGGACAATATGATTGCGAAGGAAGAGTGCAGGTTTGTTATTAAAGCCAAGTTAAATGAATCCCAAGTATAGTTTGTAGAATCGATGATGTTATAAAGATAGATTATGCGAAGAATAAGAAGGGGTAAGGTCCTATTATTGATGGTTAAATTAGTCACACATCTTTTGATACAGAATACAAACGGGCTAACGGTTACGAAAGACAAGTCTTACAAAAGGTTCGGCGAGAATAAAAGTATTGTCAATCTTTTCTTGGGTTCCTCCATTTTCAGACCATTCATAATATACACAGGAAGCAGACCAACGAACACCTGAGTCAACGAATCCACTACCGCGTTGACTGTCCAAAAGACTCTCTGTGGAACAGCGACTGAGGTTAGGATACAGAACTTGAAGACTTGGAGGTATCTTACAACATTGATACATTTCCCCGGCTTAAAACCCCAAGGATCTGGGAGCTGGCATTGCAGAGCGATCACAACTATACTGATCAAGCTCCATATTCCAATCCAGACAATGCTTCTATGAATCAATCGGCGTTTGTTGCTTCCTTCTCTAGTGAGACAAACAAAGAAGTAAAGACTTGATAGCTTGGTGAGAAAGATTGCTGAGATATACATGATATTACCAGTATATTGAGCCTATAATTTCTTAGTGCCTGTCGATATTTGGCCTTATCGCAGTTATCTCACTATATAGAAGCGATTTAGCTCACTCTGAAGGATAGTGTCTTGTTTTTGTCCAAGTCCATGAGCAATTTGTTCCGATGTGCATATGCATTGACCGACCGAGGACAACTAATATTACGGATAATCGTAAGCTCAAGATATGGAAAGACCACACATGGAGACCAGAATGGGAACGCACTGGATCTACATACCATAGCAATGAGACCCAAATAATCATCAATCTGGATTTTGCGAAGAGTGTCGTATTTGGTATAGATTTTGGTCAACGCTATGATAATCATGGGTACCAATACAATCCACATAGCGACATTCAGAAGTGGCCCATGATTATCGGCTGTTACTACAGCCATCTTGCTCAGATAAGTAGCCACTCGTCGGCGTCAAATTTGAATTGTTGGTGAATGAAGGCTCGGAACGTTCATGTAATGTAATTGACATGCTGCTGCAAAAGCACGAGAAAACTTAAGGCTTGCATTCAATATATGAATTACCCTCACTACCTAAGAATACGATTGCTCCAGATCCTGCGGTCAACATCCATTTTCTTTCAATCACAGATGATCATTGCTCAAATAGTTCGAGATAAGAACCAGTAGTGTGGGATATTAGTCCGCATGAAATTAGAAGTTGAACTGCAAGGGAATTCAGATGTGTGCTGTGCCTCACTTCGTATTCTTTACCGAATCCGCGAAAGTCAACATCAGATTGTGAAATTCGACAACACATTAACAATGTAATTTTCACAAATATACAAACACAGGAGGTGAACAATATTACACTTGTGCTTTCAACGCTTAATCGATACGCGCATATTGAATATTGGCCAATGAGCAAATCAAGATCTAATTGATTTTTCTTCTCTTTGTCTCTGGATAAATTGACCCTGTTCAAATAAGTAATGCCGAAGTATCAAGCTAATTGTGACATGGATCAATGCTAATCATTCTAATTTCGAAATTCGTGGCGCACACTCCTGTCGATCTATGTTCTATCGTGAAAGTACGCTCAACTTGTCCAGACTCTTGTTGGACCTTGAAGTTATACCTGTTGTGTGCGCTTATCCATCAGAGTTCTTGCGTGCGGTAATGTAATAATGCGGCTCAATATCACATTCTGCATCTGCAGGCGCCTGAAAAGGTACCATTTCTGTCTTCACCACCTCGAACCCAACCTTTCGCAACAAGTTCTCCCAACCCTTTCTGGTGTAAAGAAGATTTCCAATCCGCTTTCCCATGAATGTATGCTCGATGCCTCTTGCACACTCCCCATCCTCGTCAAACATATGTGGCTCTGTTGGAAAGTCCTCAGCTACCATGGTCCCGATGAAAATGTAGCCCCCAGGAGCAATCCATCCCGACATCCTTTCAGCCGCCGTATCCATTTCCTCACGCAAAAAATGAAACAGGGAGAATATCGCAAAGGCGCCTTGAAATTGAGACGGTGATTCAGGGGAGAAGTCAAGCATGTTAGTCAGCTTGAAAGTTCCCCCAGGGACTTGTCGCTTGCTCAATTCGATCATGACGGGAGAAAAGTCAATCCCATATAATTTGCGACCACTGCTCATAACGAGGCTGGATGTTGGAACCCCAGTTCCACTGCCGATATCAAGGACCGTCGTATCAGGGCTCGCAGGAAGAAGATTCAGACTCTCGGTAATGAACGCTATGAGGCCTTCATCATGTCCGAAACTTTTCTCGTATCTAATTCCTAAGTTGTCATAGAAATCGGCTGCTGGGTTGATAGGTGCCATTTCATTAATTGATGATGGATGTTTCAAATGAGTTAAGATCACTTTATTGTCTGGGTGATAGAATGAACCCAGCTTTTAGTGATCCAGTCTCGCCATGCAATATATGGATAAATATGTCCGTCATTACAAGCCATGGTCTGCTCTCGGCTACAGCGTTAAGACGCTATCATATCCCCTGTTGATATTGCATTTAGGCCTCCGCTTCCCCGCAGGTCCGGAACAAGGGGCATTAAATTATGACAAGTAGAATGTAACGCATGAAATGCAACTCGCCGTTCTTGTATTTGATTAGTGGGTCAAGCAATCTATGCTCAATGGTTCGTCTGATTGTACAAATCCATGATGGAACATGGCATGGCTTGTGGAAAAAACGCATCCGTTATTGAGCGATGTCCCCTTCTTTATCTAACTCTGATTTAGTTTCTTTTTCTTTGAAGTGACATTCTGTGATACTGCAACGAAAAATGTCTTCCTACGAGCTTGATGAAGCTAAGCCTGGTGTTCTGCAAGAAGTTCAAGTTACCACTTCTTCCGGAGTTAATCTTGACCAAGAAAATGGGGATATGAACCTAACAGAACGAGGGAAGTTATCGGAGAAAGATTACGCAAGTAAAGTTCAAGATGAGGCAACTCTGGCTGTATTTGGAAAAAAGCAACAGCTCAAGGTATGCTCTTACTCGGCTAAGCGTTATGATATATCATTGACCACATAACTTTCAGCGAAGATTTAAATCTTTGTCTTCCGTGGGCTTAACTTGTGGTTTGATGTTGACATGGGAAGTTGTTTTATTGTAAGAGTCCCAATATATTTCTTTCCGCTCAGAAGTGCTACCTGACTTACCATACAAAGCACTCTTCAATTTGGATTACAAAATGGCGGCCCTGCCGGATTAATCTACGGATTTCTAGCGGCATGGTCCGGAGCTATGCTTCAAGCATTGGTTATGGCTGAGATGGCATCAATGTGAGTCAAATATTCAGAATCTTGATATAATCAAGGATATAGTACTCACCAGATATAGGATTCCTCTCGCTGGTGGTCCCTTTAATTGGGTTGCTATTTTGTCTCCTCCTTGGTGCAAGAAGTTTCTTAGCTACTTGGCAGGATGGCTCACCGTTATTTGTTGGCAAGCCTTTGTTGCAGAAACATGCTATACTGTCGCTTCGTTGATCCAAGGTCTCCTGATTCTCAACTATCCAGACTATGATCCGAAATTGTGGCAAGCGACTCTGCTTTTCTATGCCATCGCTCTCTTTGGTGTCTTCGTCAATACTTATCTGGGTCGTCTTCTCCCGCGTATCGAAGCTATGATGCTTATTCTTTATATCCTGGGATTTATTGGAGTGCTCATTCCTATAGTTTATTTATCGCCTCATACACCCGCTGACAAGGTCTTTACCACTTTCCAAAATTTGGGTGGATGGGATAGCATGGGCCTTTCGTTTTTTGTTGGATGGATTACATCTGTTAGTTCTTTCGTAGGAAATGATGGCGCTGATCACATTGGTATGCTTATGTTTTTTTTCTATCGAATCAACTTAGATCAGAACCAAGACGGAGGCTAAAAACTCATCCTTTATAGCCGAAGAAATCAATCAGGCGTCGAGAGTCATACCTTTCAGCATTTGGTTCTCAACCTTATTCAATGGCATCCTAGGCTTTTCTATGATGATAGCAGTATTGTTTGGTATCCAAGATATCGTCGCCGCTACTCAATCAAACACTGGGTTCCCTTTCATGGAGATATTTCAGACTGCATTAGGGTCAAAAAAAGGAGCCAACGCACTGGTAAGTATTGATTCATGGCTGAACGTATTTTTCTAACTCGGGCAGATAATTGTGATTACCGGAGTAAACGTTTTTTCCGTCAGCAGTGTCTTGGCCACAGCATCTCGAACTTTATGGGCTTTTTCAAGAGAGAATGGACTGCCATTCTCTCATCTCCTTGTGGAGGTAAAAAATCCCGCGTCTCTGGGTTCTTACAAACTTAAGCTAATAACAAGCATAGGTTGATCCCAAAACCCGACTACCAATCAACGCAATCATAGGAACACTTATAATCAACGTACTACTAGCACTAATAAGCGTCGGCTCATACACCGCATTTGGAGCATTCTATTCTGTTGTTTTGGCCGCGTACCAGTCATCTTTCTTGCTAGCGGCCAGTGTGATGTTAGCAAAAAGATTAAAAACACCAGCGTCCGAAATGCCATGGGGTCCTTTCCGACTCAAGAAGCTAGGTGTACCCATTACTGTTGTGGCTATAATCTACACTATTATCGCACTGTTTTTCTCGTTCTGGCCTGCTTTCTCGACGGTGGACGCGGCAAATATGAATTGGAGTTGTTTAATTTTTGGCGGGGCTGTTATCTTTAGTATGATTTTCTGGCTGTTGCATGGACGGAAAGTCTATGTAGGTCCTATATGGGAGTTTGAGGGTCATTTTGTCAGAGTAAAGTGATGAAACACAAGAGCTAGTTTAACTACTCATGTTATCATCAACTCAGATCGTAGTTTAGTCTTGTGAAATGATCAGAACTAGAACGAAGAAATTATTTCAGCCCTCTTTGGAACCTCTGTATCAAAAGAAGCCATCACCTATCTCTGATTCAGATCCCTATTTTTCATATGCTTATAATACTGTCAGCAAATGTGTCCATATACACAGATTGGCATTGGGCATTGAAATACAATCCGATGCAGAGAGCCCAACAAAAGACGACGTTTCAGCCGAGTGTATCTACCAATCAACACGTACGAAAAACTCAACTGATAGCAACAATGCCCTGGTCAGTCCAAAAAACTTCCCTGGCAAACAATAAGACCCACAACAATGCGCGTTGTAAACTAGTACTGTGGTGTCTCTAGCGTATTTCTAATCTATCACACCCCGGTAAGCCCAATAACAGGCTATATAACGTACCAACAGGTCGGTACTGTCCGGCCCCTTAGCCCGTATCCCGCATATTTCTGACGATATTTATTGGTTGAGGCTTGTTATCTCTCCACTTGTGGAGATTCGATTTATTCCCTAATGAGGATGGTAGTATTGAGATTATCTCACATTCTGTGGAACTGTCTGATATAGTAGCTTTGAATGCGTGGATTTATAGTGGTTGGAATACAGATGATTGACTTCCGTTTTCCCGAGAACATTCGGGGTCCCCAGTAAATACCTTGCTCAAGGTTTCTTTGGTCGGTTGGATGTTTGGGATGTTCTTGTTCTTGTTAAGCTTTAGGAGATATTTCGGAGTTATAGACTAATAAAGCGTTGAGATAGAATTCCAGAATGGCTTAGCAATATGATTGATCACAAAGAACATTAAATATACCTCATTTATCAATCCCGGATAAGCTTGTCCAATCCGAACGTAAGTTCTCAACCCTCACTCCTCTTCAACATCACCGCTTCTCGTCCTGTATTCCAACGCTTTCTTCGCCACATTTCCTTCAGAAAATGTGCTCAGATATTATTTGAACCTCTTGGGATCCTTAACGACCTGGTTGTAGAAGATAGAAGCGATGGGATATGAGCGACTAGTAACACCAACTTGCGACTAAACTGTTGCTTTCAAAACCATGAGCTGTACGTTCTTCTACATATGCGTCTGCTTCAACTTTAACAAATGTAAGAAGAATGGCTTCCCATCGTCGGGCGTTCATCCTCCAGCCTCGTAGCTGTGACTTTACTGTATCGAGATCGGTGCCGATATTGCTACAAGGACGCGAGATACGGGTCGTTCAGCGAATTCAGCTACACTTTCTGACGATGTTGTAAGTCTTGTATTTTATGCGGGAATTAAATTACTAACCCGATGTACATGTCTTACTCCATCCAGGAGGTCCTGAACTTGGTTATCATCTAAGGTTGCACGAATAATTTTCAAGGTACACAGAATTCAGGCTACGTACCATGTAGCTATATAATTTGCCCCTGACCTTTCTCTTCCACAAAATTACCAGTCCGGTTCTTCCGCGAACTGGTCTCCACAGCTGTCATGCCATAATTGACACCCCTGACTACTAAGAGAGTTGCAAAGCTCCTAACCAGTGGGTTATGACAAAGAGCCTTTGTGAACAACCTTGATGCTTCAAAATATTTATTATTCGGAGTGGATTAAAGGTGTACCGATATTCAATTACACAGGAGGCCTCATCATTCGATTTGATAGTTTGAATTTGCTTGGAAATCAATACATTAGCAGAGACTTTCTGAAAATGTAAATGTTTGAAGAGTATATGCATCGCTCAGAGAGGGAGATCTTCTTGACCGAAACGCGGGAACAATTCCCCCAGTCAGAAACGAGGATATACACAATCATCCATTTGAGATTCTTCGAGTGGCTTGGAGATATTCATTAAGGGGAACTTGGCGGATCTCTACAGTACTCTACCACTCTCGTCTTGGGCAGCTGCATTTGTTGCCATGAAACTTAGAAAGTGGCTGGAGTACAACGATTGCACTATCCGATGGGTTCGAAGAGAAGCTAGCCACAGATATCCCTCTGATGTCTCGGTACTTGCTGGCTCTCTAATTGATGTTACTATGATATCGAAGACGCCGATAATCTTTCACTTCTGCGAGCTCATCAAGTGATCCGAGCAACAACAAGGCTTAACTTTGGAACAAGCTTATGAAATATTTCCTGTATATGCACTTATTCACCAGCTCATTGCTCTTCTTGAGCCGGAAGTTCACTGTGAGATTGATTCGAATCCTTTGCGGTTTTCTCAACTCGAGAAACCTTTAGAAAGCTGGAAAGAGGCATTGTCACATACTATCGATCTCTTGAATCTAGCAACTGGTGTCCTTCTGTGTGTTATTGATGGTCTTGAATATATGGACTATGGAAAAGCGAAAGCAATGTGTAGTAATATCTTAGCTGCGTAAAAGGGGAGAAAGGACTTGGCAGGCAAGAATAGAGTAATCTTCAAGACCCTGTACACCACAGCTGGCGCCTCTATGACATTAGATGACAGCCTCAAAGCAGACGAGACCGTATTCAATAATGAACTAAGACATCAAAACTATGGGAAGCCTGGGTCAGGACAGAAGTCGTCCTTGCGCTGAGTATCAAAATCATAGAGCAATAGAAGTCTCGATATGTCTTGGATCAGATATCTATATCATCTTGACATACATGTGTGCAGGGTATGATCATTGATAATATGTTCATACATAGCAGCATATTGAAAAGTGTAAAATCAAATAACTTGGTATCATCTTCGACTACTCAAAAACCTTGCAAGAAGATGCGCCTATTTGATCTGCTCAGATTGTTTTCGACTGAAGTTGAAATCCAGTAATGTGGAGGGCACTCTCAAGTGTTTGAAACAATAAAGTATATTCTTGTATTGAATTCGAATATTGAAATATGTGTCGTTCGAGAATAATGAAAAGTCACGACTACTTGTCTGTTTTGGTAGGTGTAGGAATAGTCAGAATCCTCCTAAATCGGCAGATGACAGCCAGGAACTCTCCCCAATTTCCCCACACTTCGAATCCCAGGTATGCAACAAACCAAGTTTCCATCCGTACCACGTGCCTTACCTAGTACCTCCAATGTAGTATGTCATCGCCTTCGAGTTCTATCTCCAATCCAGACAACTCATCTTGATTGCGAACTTATCTGCATTTTATAGCCTCATATATACACACGAGGCACGAAAGCTGCTGGGAGATTGCAAGACGACATGAAGATCTATACATACCACTCAAACTGCGCACATATTGACGTTTTTAGTCACACTAGACGATTTGGCTATATGTGGCCTTTGTGATTGACACAAATTCTTGGACGGGAACTGATGGTAGGTCAGTCATAACTGCCCTCAAGTGTGAATCTGCATAGGCATTTGCAGAGTCTGGCTTGAACGCACAAAGAACACTCAAGCCAAAATATATGAAAGTAACAAAGCAAAGCTATGTGAGAATTGCTTCGATTCTTCAAGACAATCTCATACTAAAGCTAGCCCTTGAAACGCTAGAGCACAAGTTCTTGATGACTTGAGAAAGCTCCACTACAAGCTCACGAGTGAAACTGAGATAATTCGGTATGAAAAAACGCCCCAAAGTTGCTGACAATCGAGAACTTCAAGATCGTCTGGTCCTTTGGAAAAAAAAAGAACAAAATACTCCGAATGTGCGATACTAGCTGGATACATCGCGGTTGACCTCGAGAGTGTTTGACGACACGACGAGTAAATACATTTGTTTAACAAAAACATCCTATCAATTATTAAGGTGCTCCTTTATCCACACTCTGTCATCACTCCTACCTTCTCTACCCTCCTTCGATCAAATCCACTAATTTCACACCCAGCAACATAAACTTCACACCCTAATCCAGAGCTCCTATTCCCACTCTCTTCATCTCCAAAAAATCTCAAATTCAGATATGCAACAAAACCCAATCTTCCCACTCTCATGTGTCTGACCACCTGGGATTCACCGCCTTCCCTTTCCTGCTCTTCACCGCTTTGAAACCCCGCAGAATGACAACCCAACCCCGATATTAATCCATCGACTCATCTGCCCCGCATCACGCCCTTCACTGTCATATTGACATTGTTGATATTCTGCTTTCTGCGTCCTAGATAAAGTGCCCCAAACCTACTGGATTCTAAACCGACTTCCTCTCTTTCTCAATCTTCGATTGGTATCTTCAATTGGTATCTTCAATTCAGATATCGATTGTTTTGTTAAGATCACATACCACCTGGTAATATAATATTCTACAATCATGGCCGAAGAAGCAATAATCCGCCATGCACGTCGTGAAGGTAAGATCACAATCAATCCCATCCAACTATCTCCTCCTCAAACTCCATCTATCTCTTTCTCTCCCTCCCCAATCCCATCCAAATCAAAATCTCACCCTAACCTCAAACCCCAAACTAACCCCTCTCCACTCCCAGACATTCCCGGAATCCTAACCCTCATCCACGAACTCGCAGCCTACGAACACGAATCCGCCTCCGTGCTCGCCACCCCCTCCTCCCTATCCAAAACCATTGCTTTCGCTCCCTCGCCCCTCGTTTCCCCTGCAAACACTACTCCTTCTACCGGAGACTCTATATCTCCTACTCGACCCGCGCGCTGTCTACTTGTGTTTCCTCCCTCATCCACTTCTTCTTCTTCCGAACCCCCCGAACCAATAGGCATGGCACTCTATTTCTACAACTACTCAACCTGGCGCGCTTCAGCGGGTATCTATCTCGAAGATTTGTATGTACGGGAAAACGCGCGGGGAAAGGGATATGGATCGAGATTGTTAAGTATTTTAGCGAAGGAAGTAAGGGATATGGAGGGAGGGAGATTGGAATGGAGTGTGTTGAAGTGGAATGAACCTAGTATTAAATTTTATGAGGGGAAGAGTGTGGGTGCTAAGGCGATGGATGGGTGGCAGACGATGAGGGTTGATGGGGAGGCATTGGTGAGGTTGGCGGAAAAAGCTAGGTAGTTTAAGAGGAGATAGAAGGTGCCTTGAAGAAGTCAAAGGACATTTTAGTAAATGTTTTGAGTAATTGTGATGTCACATGAGGGAACTAGAAACTATCTGTATGAAGATCATTATAGAAGGCTTTTCTTCCACCTCAAACAGGAATGCTGCAGATTGAACAGTAACAGTGACACCAACCCTAATGTATCAGTTGTTGTGTTTCACGCTTCACTGACTTCCTAATCTTTCTATCCGTACTTCCTTGAGCTAATCCATCGTCTGGCAATTCGAAAAACTCTGCATCTTTTAATGATGGCTTTGTAATCTCTCCCGCAGCGGATGGTGAACGTTGTCCTCCCCAAGTTATTGTATATTCTTTAGTGTTCTCATCTTGCACCATCTTTGACGAAAGGCTCCAAATCATACCATACAGCCTTCGCATCGCTCGTGTCCTGTTATGCTGTGGCGTATTAGAAGCTTGAGGATCATCTAGGCCAATTTTCGTCGTTGTCTCGTCCCAGACATCCATATTAAGTCTGGCCGGTTTGTTGTATAGTGAATCCATCTTTTCTCCAGCGGACTTGGCATCTTCATTTTGATTTCGGGGAACAGCAGCTTTTCGTCTTGGGCGTGGACACTCGATTGGTTGTGTTCCTTCTGCCAAATCTCTCAACCTATTCCATTCATGTTGAGGTAGTGGTGGTAGAACTCGTTCTAAAAGACTTGCCCACCATGTGCGTTGCATATTTACTTTCCGTTTTTCTGGGAAGCTACGTCCCCATGCATTCGTTGACGGTATATCTGGCGTAAGCTTTTTTATCCTCCCTCTCATCGATTCCATAGGATTATTTGCTTGTTGACTC
This sequence comes from Botryotinia convoluta, assembly GCA_004786275.1. Taxonomy (NCBI): domain Eukaryota; kingdom Fungi; phylum Ascomycota; class Leotiomycetes; order Helotiales; family Sclerotiniaceae; genus Botryotinia; species Botryotinia convoluta. The sequence continues at coordinate 137,940 of PQXN01000015.1, read as the reverse complement.
ATGAGAAACAAATGCATTTCTTTGTGCTCTCGGTGCTGTCTTTTGGATACAGCGTTTGCTTTGTCTATCTCAACATCTTTGGTCGCATCTAGATTCTTTGAAATCTGGCTATCGATAATTCGTGATAGTGCTGTATCATCTTGTGGTAATTCATCCTCTCCAGGTCTCAACAACTGAGTAATTAATTCCCTCCTTCTATGTCCTGCACGTCCATATGTTCTCAATAAGACATGTTGTAAATCAGGTATACTCCCTTCCAGGTTCACACGCTCTAGTAAATGTAATTTGGTAGCATTCTTTTTGGATCTTGTCTGCAGTCTCTTCAAATCAACTTTTGACCGTAAATAATCGGTTCCCCAATATTTTGGGTTCAGTTTTCGAGGATCGGGAGGATTGAATCGTTTGACGAGAAGATCATGGACGAAAGTTCTTGCGGCAGAATCAGGAAGATAGGTTGCTTCTCTCAGGAGAGCTCGATATTGTTTTCGGAAATGTGGTAGGTATTCCTTTACTTGTAGGGGAAGAGGGTAAACATTTTTGCTTATGGACGGCATTGGAGCTATTGAAGCTGGGGGTTGCTGGGGGTTGTGAACGGCAAGCGGTATTTAACAATATAAAATGTATGAAACGAACGAAAAGAATCAACAAGAAGCAGAATACTTCCCGATCCTTTGGGGAGAGACAAAAGGTTCCTGGGCAGTTGCCAAATTATTGCATTGAAGGTTGATGAAGAGAAATATTGTTGTCGCCTTTAAATATAGGCATTAAGTCGCGTGTTGGGAGGATATTTAACCTTACCTACAGAGTACAGTATAGCAATGAAATGAAGTCGTATTCAAATTGAATCTCAAATTCAAGGAAGGATCTTGGCATTGAGCAATGGCTCATATGAAGATATATATGTCGACGACGAAGAGACAATTGTATGTTAGAACTTACGTACGGAGTACGAATGTATGCAGTGAGTAGTAGGTACTAGGTATGTATGTATAATTATTCTCTTTTGCTGAGGTCGTGTCAAAGCTTGCTTACATAATACTCATCATTACACATTTATCCACCCAAAAGGTCATTCTAGCTTCGCGAACCGTCACGTCAAAGTCCAATTAAATTTCCATCCATCCCCCCCACACCAATACATTCCAATAATACACCAATTCTCAAAACCACTTTACACCTCCTCGCGCTTGATACACGAAAGACACGTCGACCTCACCCCTGTTTAGATATTGAGTCGCGTTCCCCTTATCGTCATTGATCTGAGTATCATTGTAGGTGAATGCGCTCACTGAATATTGAATTGATAAAGCTCCTTGTTTCAAGGATCTTACCGTCCTCGGTGACGCGATTGGCATTCGACTAATACACATCGTCGCAATATCTCGATATCTGTCGATATCTCTTATTCTATGGCAGCGACGAGAATTAAACCCAATCCTCTACCTCTTGCGACTACATCAGAATCAAAACAAAATCATCTGCCGCCAAATACATATTCTACAAACAATAGCGCCCACGATCCTGGCCAAGATTCGACTCGATTTCGATCCGAAATGTCAATCAGTATGAGCCAAGGGTCACAGCCTGGTGGTTTAATGATGCAACCAGGTGGACCTTTTCGTCAATACGACTCAAGCGGTGCCATGAATCGTAGAGATATGGCACCTCAAATCTATTCGGTACGTTATTGTTGAAAATCACTGAAAACGAAACTGTTACTAATCTTTTACAGGCCGTGTATTCCGGTGTCGATGTATATGAAATGGAAGTTAATCGTATAGCAGTCATGCGACGGAGAAAAGATAGTTGGCTTAATGCTACCCAGATATTGAAAGTAGCAGGAATCGAAAAAGGAAAGCGAACAAAGGTCCTCGAGAAAGAAATTTTGATTGGAGATCATGAGAAAGTTCAGGGTGGGTATGGAAAATATCAAGGAACTTGGATCAGATTCGAAAGAGGTGTTGAATTTTGCAAACAATACGGCGTGGAAGAACTTCTACGGCCACTTTTAAGCTATGATATGGGCCAAGATGGAGGTATTGCAGGACAAGGTGGGATTGATACTCCAACGAAGGAACAAGCAATGGCTGCACAAAGAAAGAGACTTTATAATTCAGGAGCCGAAAATCGTAATATTGGACAATCCGGAACATTTTTTAAAAATATTTCGAATCAAGCTTCACTCGCAGTCGCAGCAATTAGCAAAGCCCGATTTGATTCACCTGTTCCTAGGAATCGCAACGGTAGCGCAAGACCTCCTACTTTTAGCAGACAGTCATCACAACAAATGAGTCAAGAGACTACATTCCCCAACTCACAACAAAGTATGCAAAGCTTTGTTTCTAATGAAGGTTTAACCAATGGAGATTCGGCTTATGCAACTCAATCGCAATTTCAATTCTCGCATACTGGTAGAGAGGATGGAGATTTCCAAGAGCCGCCACGAAAAAGACGAAGAGAATCTCTCGAACCACTGAATGATAGCCAACAGTCGATGAATGGTGGTTATAACATGTCATTGCGAGAGCCATCTCCAACCGAACCCAATGATTCATTCTTCTATCGCCAAGAGCTAGGCCTATCACAAGAGGAAGAAGATCCAATGCCGTTACCACCTCTACCAGAGAATCAACACAATGGAAAGAAGGGGCTGACTCTATTGTCACTCTTCCATAACGAGAATTCTTACTTGGGGACGAATGAGCACAATGACCAGGAGGCGTTTCGTACTATGTCTGGTGTAGAACTCGATGTTCCTATAGACAAATCAGCCAATACTGCCGTTCATTGGGCCGCTACTCTTGCAAGATTACCTGTTTTACAGAAGCTTATTCAATCTGGCGCAAGCATATATCGAGTCAATCTCAGAGGAGAGACTGCATTGATGAGAGCATGTTGTGTGGCTAACAATTTGGATCAAGGAAGTTTCCCAGACCTTCTTGAATTACTCGGCAACACTATTGGCTTCCAGGACAATCGTGGACGAACAGTCTTACATCATATAGCTGTCACTTCAGCTGTCAAAGGTCGCAGCCCTGCTAGCAAATATTATCTTGAATCACTTCTCGAATTTGTCGTTAGGAAAGGTCGTTCATTCAATGGTCAATCACAGAACAATGAGCCTAATCCTCATGCCATGGATATTGGTCGATTTATGTCTGAAATGGTAAATGCACAGGACAACTCAGGTGATACGGCTCTCAACATTGCAGCTAGAGTCGGTAACAAAAGTATTATCTCCCAACTCATGGAAGTTGGAGCAGATCCTGAAATTCAAAATAATTCCAAGTTACGTCCATCAGATTTCATTGGGGGTTTGACAAACCCTGGAGATCGTTTAGGTCTTGCAAGTCCTGATAAGAGAGGAAATAAAGCCACGCGTGAAACTAGTGGTGAAATTATTGACTGTAAGTTTCTGTCATTCTACTACCTACCTTGAATTCTTTCTAATAAAATTTCAGCCATAAATGCAACACTCCAGTCAACACTTGAAGACTTTGGAAAAGAAGTAGAAGCTAAACAAGCTCAAATCGACTCAATTCATGCCAAACTTCGCGAAGCATCTGCAAGCTTAGGAGAAGAACGACGTGCCATGGAAGCAAAACAAGAACGTAATAGACAACGTGAAGAACGTGATCTCAAAATCGTAAACCTCACTCGAGCCGCAGAAGAAGAAAGTATGAAATTACTTCAACTTCAACAACAATTCAATCAACCTACTTCAGATCTAGACCTTGAAATGCATCTTGGTGATGCAGATAAATCTCTGGCGGTTCCACAAATTCCTGCAGATATCAATAACACTCCGACGAGAAATTCGAATCTCAAAGTAGATCATGTGAATAGACAAGCGTTGTTACAACAATTACCTTCGCTACATATTCTTCAAGCGAGAATCATGGCTTATAAAGCTAATAATGATAATTTGGAAAGAAGCGTTCAGGAATTGAGAAGTAAAGATACTGGCAGGATAGCAAAGTATAAGAAAATTATTAGTTTGTGTACGGGTGTGGATGTTTCGAAAGTGGATAGTGTTATTGAAGGGTTAGCGAGAGCGGTAGAGAGTGAAAGTGATGTCGATTTAAATAGGGTTCGAGAGTTTCTGACGAGGGTTGAGGGTGTTTAAAGAGGGTGTCGGTTTCTGGTGAAGAGTTTGACAAGAAGAGAGGAGTGTGACCTGTAATAATTTAGGAAGGTGTGGAACATGTGCATATATAATGGTATTCTGTGGATTCGGTCTAGTCTGCATGGTCGGCGTTTGGGTGGGAGGTTCGGTATACTCATGTGGATATGATTATATGTTGGGGCATCGCATTACTTTGTATATGGATATTGGGAGGGGAAGGAGGCTTTTCTTGCATTCAGAAAGAATAGTATCTCCTATCTGTGCTGTGCTATAGATATATGGTAGGAATAGAACGGAACGGGATTAGGGGAAGTTATCACCTATTTAGTGGAGATTCTGAGTCCGTTATTTCTCTCTAGGCTTCGTTTTATTTTTATACATTGGTGAGAGTATACACCAGTTTTGGGAAATTTCCAAGTCATGAGTCCCTATTATTCGATAGCACGCTTTTGAATGTGATCCAAGGAATTTCTTTGTGAAGAGTAAATCTGCTCATATGCCCAAATGTGATTTTTTGACAAACTCATTCTTAATTACTACTGTACAGACGCGTAGAATCATTTGTGCTGCATGCTTTGGAACGACTCATTCGTACAAAAGTTTTTTTTTTTGAGTCATTTTTTTCCATCTTGGTTCGAGGACTTTACATCTTAAGGACCCGAAGTTCTCATAGTTTTGGGTTTTCTTCTTTTCCACTACCAAATTTCACAACTTCTATTGAGATTCACAATGAAGTTCGACAATACTCCCCCCCAAAAAGCAAGGGCAATAATGGAAAACAAGAACTCGACTCTCCGCAGCACGTTTACATTGGGTGACTGCGGAGCTGCGATCGGACGTCAGTACAGCAGACTATGGGGATCGAAACGAAACTACAGAAGTGATCTAGAAGCATGCATTCCGGGACAAACTGGCCTAGGCCCTTCTGGTAGAGATCCAAATAGTCCTACATCTCGTACTGATACTCATGGTCCTGCTAGTCGCCATCCGCATTCTCCTATCTCTTCTCAAGCCCAACTTTATCATCGCTCATAGCCAGCTGGGTGGACCGGATCCGAGAATAAGACAGTTGGTCGTGGTGTTCGTTCCTCCACAAGACTCTCAGGTTCCCAACAAACTACACAACAACCAATGCAATATTCCATACCATCGCCGAATTCTCGGGGGCTAGCTACACCCGGTAGATCCAGTCGCCCTAGCAGCTCATCTCGTCAAATGCCCAGTAGACCAAGCTCTTCTAAATCCCGTGGCTCAATCAGAGAGAGTCATAGTCGTGGCACGCAAAATATAGGAGCTGGGTATGAAGAGTTCATAAGATCGTTCTTCTCTTGACTTTTCTAATTTGCTTGCTTGAATCACTGATTCTCCTGAATGTAGATCGAACTCTACGGCTCGACGGCGGAAGGGCTATGAATATATCTCTGCTAATACATCTATAATACATGAAGCTGTTGGAAGCGTAGCAAGTTATCAGCTGGATAACTCGCGTTATGGGAAGGAAGATGTCTGAGATAGCGAAGTTTGCTTGGAAATTTGGGAAGTTGTGGCTTCTGGGTGGGTAATGATCAATGAATTAGTGATTTGTAATTGGGATGTTTCTCGAGAAGAGTATTTAGAATCGGAAGGGAGAAGTTTGGAAGAGTATGATAGGAGATAAAGAGTCAATATAATATGCAGTGTGATAAGAAGGAAAAAAAGTAGCTTGGATGCTTGTAATTGGGATATGCAGACCGATAAATAGAAATAAAAAGTACAATTCTGAACTTTTACAGAATAATATCGAGGAATGCAAATGAGTAATGAGTAATTCGAAACGAAAGAATTGGATATTATGGTTATGATTATTGTTAAATGTGACAGAGTCAGAAGATATGAATCCTCGAAATTTGAAAATGGGGTTTGAGTCAAATCAACTTATTATATCTGCGTGGAATTTACCTTTAATATTCAACTTCCTCTATTTTTAAAATTTGTTCTTCTCAACTACCATACTTTTTCTTCAAGCAGTTACACTTTAATATACATCTAAAGTCAATTACAAATGATTGATAGATTGCAACAAATAGTGCGGAGCACGCCAGGAGATTCACGGCACCGAAGCCGACGCCGTGAGGAGGCTGGGAGAGAGACTGCAGGAGATTCAAGAGGAAGAACTATGGGAGAGACTAGGGGTGGAACTACGGGAAGGGCTAGAGGAGAGGCCATGCGCCAGAATAGGGAGCAAGCGAGTCGTGTAGGACATATCGGACAGCACGAATATCAATACGGAGGACCAGCTCCATCAAATTTGCATACTCAATAAATCTTCTCTCCCGGTAGAAGCTGGAATATTTTTAGGTCTCGACATCCTCGACATCCTGATCCTACTCCCCCTCGCGATTATGGTCCTCTTACTTCTCGCTATTCGTCTCCTCCTCCACTGTACGGCACTCCTGCTCCTTCTTATTCGCCTCCTCCACTTTACGGGGCTCCCTACGAGGTTCGTCCTCCTCGGTTTGAGGATATTCGTAGGTCTGAATTTTCAAGATCTGGGAGTGTTGTATCGGTCCGCGGTAATCAGCACAACACGGCGATAGTAAGCCATGCAGATGCAGATTCGAGACGACAAACTGCAGCAAGTAGATTATTAGGAGTGAGTCCCGCTCCTCTTTTGGATCAATCGATGATACAAGCTCTCATTTCTATACATCAAGAGAATCCCTTCTTTCTCCTCATACATCACGCGAAGGGAGGTCCCATTCTTCTCGTGCATCAAAAAGGAGGCAAAGTCATCGTTATTCTTATGGATCACCGGAGAGACCTCGTACTTCCTCTTCAAGAGATGGTGGAATTAGCTATTCATTCTATTGATGTAATTAGGGACATTTACCATTCTAGGTATGAAACATTTTTATGACTTTAGAATTTTAAGTCATCTCCCTAAGTCTTCCTATTCTATTCACTGATATCGTTAACCTTCAAATCCAGATTCAACAACATTGCTGCACAGAATGGTTTATATGCATCTGCCACAGATCTACCAATTCATAGACACAATTGTAGTGATAGTAAGTGTTTGGAAAGTTTTTACAAGCTGTGACAAAGGTAGAAAATGAAACGGGTAGGGATATACCTACAATCAGCATATAAGAACATTTAGAGATCGCGGGTTAGGATACTCAGTTTTTAATGGCATGACGTTACGAAAATACTCATGTTAATTGGAAAAGTAAATGCGCAGCTGAAAATATCAAGTGTGACTGCTTGTATTTCCATGATTGTTAGATATGGCAATCATGGTATATGAATCTTCAAACTTTGAAATTCGAAACTGGATTTAGAGTCAATTTTCCTCGCCATGTCTGCCCAGAATTTACCTACTAAGCATTCGAGTTCCCTTGTTTTTGATACTTCTCCTCATCAACTACTTTTTATCAGAAACTGAATCCCATTTACATTTACGATAACCCAAAAATGTTTCGCAAGATCAAGGATACATTCCGAAACCACGCCCCTGAAAAGCAACAGTCTGACGATGGTGTGCCGCTTCTTGCAGGATCTAAACAGCTTAGACCCTCACACCAAGGTACACGCCAGTCTAGTATGATGCTTCACCTCTCCCCTTTCTCTCTTTCGGTAGACATCGAAATAACAGAGATTCTCGCAGCCTTTCATCAGTACAAGGAACCAGAGTCCCGCAGACACCTCAATGTGCCCCCCCGTCTCCTCATCATTCACCTCGTCGTAACCAACGTTCCAGTTCCCGTTCTATTCAAAGTAATGAGAATAGACGTCCATCTACATCTACACGGGCCGAAAGTGTTGTATCAAGCTCTAGGAGTCATCATACTACATCAAATGTGAACCGTACAAATAGGAATCCCAGAGTGGTGGTTCTACAAGGTAGATCATCTAGAAATGAGCTTCGTTCCTCCTATACATCATCATCAATGGACGAGCCCCATTCTTCCATTCCAAGATTTAGCATTGTCGAACGGCCAGGTAAGAAGTAAGTAAACTCTCTATATGATTAAATACCTCCCCTAGCCCCTTTTCAATCGAACCCTAATACCTGTTAAGATATATATACATGACCGGGTTACTAACTCTCAGTTCTCAGATCCAGGTTCCGCTATTGTTCACCTCAAACTCTTGAAAGGGAGAAACTCCGGCATCAACGTTACCATGAGCAAAGCGGATCAAGATGTGATGGCGGTTGCGCCTTTTAATTCACGAGACCAGATTAGTTCATTAAACAGATGAAGTATTTTAGTAAGAGTGATTTGGTAGGAGAATTATTTGTCGGCCAAAATAGGGCTAGGAAATAAAGGGGCTAGGATATACAATGTGCGGTTTGCAATTTATACTTTGAAGATCAAGGATAGAATAATTAAGAATCATAAGAAGCATGACTTTGTAGTACCGATCTTGATTGGAAAAGTAATTGAGCAATTGAAAATAATGAGTGCGACTGTTTGTACATTATGACAGTCATTAAATATGAATCATTGTCTTCAATATTCGAGTCAAACCTCCTTAACCGATTTTGCTTACAATCCTTCGCCTTTTAAGGACTCGCGTTTCCCGGGCTTTGAGTTTTGGCTTAATTCTTTACACTCAAGACGCCTTTCTCCGATCACTAAATTCTTGATCAACTCTCAATATTAATACTCAATAAAGGTCGACCATGGGATTTCACAGCATTCTCACATTACTCACTCCAGGAGATCCTCGGTCCCGACTTCCACGCCCACGACGTGAAGAAAATGGTAGGGGACCGAGCCAGCGTGCTCCTCCTTTCAGTCTTCCGCTTTATGAAGCTCCTCCTCCTGCTTACGAATCTCTTTCAACTGCATCTGCGAGACCTAAGGGTGTTCTATCAAAGTCTGATAGTCATCGTGCCACAGTGAGAGCAAATTCTGGAGGTTTAGTTGCACCTAGCGGGCCATCTAGCAGGCCGCAATCTTCTCGCTCATTACAAAATGAGAGACCCCGTACTTCTTATACACCAAAAGTCGACCACCGATTTTCCCAGGCATCAGCCGAGGAGGCCCGTCGTTCTTCTCGTACGTCAGAGGAGAGTCACCGTTTCTCTACAAGTGAACCTGGTTCTTCCCATGAACTGACCAAAGACAAGCGACGCTCTACCACAGGAATTAGGTATGAATACTTTACAAAATGGGTTTTACATATATCTCAATCCCTCTATCAGCTGTCAGCATATCTATTGGACTTACTAACCTTCAGGCGCAGATCCGAAGATACTTCTCGACGCCAAACTTGCTATGAGTCCACAAATGTGTATAACCAACCATCGGGTACTTTTCATCGCCAGCAAACTGCCGCTTCACGTGTCCCCAGAAGCTCTGAGCAAGCTCGGGTCACTACTGGTTTTAAAACATACGATGAATGGTGCACTCGCTCCAAATAACTGTATGCGCTTATGTTTTGCAGCTGGCTTGCGAGAAAACATCAAAGGATTGGTAGTTGAAGGGTTGGTTGGGGGAAATGTCTTCTAGGGAAATCCGTAAAGACCACGGTAGCGATGCAAAATAAGATGATATGTAACATTAAATTTACAGCTTACAGGTTCTGGAAGATGAAGATGAGATACCGATTAGATCAAAAGGAAAAGAGTACACCGTAGAATAAAAATAGCATGCCTTTTACCTTTGGAAAACGAAATGAGAATCAGAAACTAGTGAATATTTTTGATGATTCTGGGAACTAGAAGAGTTATGATGTGACACACAGTCCTTGTTGGAGTCATTTCCTCTCGATATATTTAGATTTGTTGATATCAAGACTCGAACTATCCAGACTTTGACTTTGGTCTTTTTCATACCACTCAATTTTCATCAACTCACATCTTGATGTTCGATACAAATCGATCATGGGGTTAACACAACTTATAAACAAAGTCAGATACAAGAGACCAAAAAAAAGATCCGCACTCGACCATTAGAGAAATATCAAATGAATCAAACGGAACCCCGCGTCAAGAACACAGTAAGTCCTTAATAGTTAAATTTCGTAAATCATATGTAACGAAAGGGAAGAATCATCAGTTCGGACTGACATACATCTATATTTCCAAGAATCATTCGAAATTTATCAGTCATTTCAAAACACCAATCCTATAGCGGATTCATGATCAAAATCATTTTTCCTTGCACATGAATTTACCTCTTAAAGCCTGCAGTTCCCCCGACTTTTGCTTTCTGTTCTCGTCAAATATCAAACTCTTTCCAAACACCAACTTTGATACCAAGCATAAAGCTTTCCATCAAAATTAAATTTCGACTCAAGATGTCAGGACAAAACAATAAAAGTCAAGACTGGCGCACTCCATCTGTTGCTCAACAATGGCAGGATAGAACGCCGCCTCCTCAATCTAATCGCCCTCGTGAAAGTGGTCCTTCATCTCGATCGCCAAAGGTTGAGAATCTAAGACCTACCTATTCTGGCGCAGAAATGCAAGTACAGCGCTCATGCACACAGTAGAGAGTGAATAATGTTATAGATGCACCCAGTGCATCATCCGGGAATGAGAGAGAGCGTTCTTCTGGTGATCCCAGAAAAGGTATCCGGTCTTGCACCCGGGATCGGGCATCTGGGTACGAAGACTCTCTATTTCACACCCAGTTCTTTTTTCTACTATGTAACATCACTAACCTAAACAAAAGTGTCGACGACAATGTCGCACGCCAAACTAGAAGTTCATTTTCGACGGATCCTGCAACCAAAAAGCTTGGGGATGGAAAAACTGCAGAGAATGGCCAAATTGATGCATCTGGCAATCCCGTGGAATCTGAGAATGCACGTTATATTTGTTGTACAAGGCGCGGTAGAAGAATAACGACTCTTCGAAGTGGACCTGCGCGTGGAGTTGGACCCGTTGGTAGGGGTAAATCTATTCGCAGAGGAGGGTCTGTTTGGTGAGGTGCATATAATTCTGGGCTCTTTACCTCGCAATATTGAGCATATTAATGACCCTTGGAAGAACGGTCGGTTTGCCAAATGATATCAGAGAATTGGGGTTTGTAGTCTTCTGAGCAGGGAAAATATGACAGGGCACTTTTTATGGTAGAAAATAAACGAGATGCGATAGAGATATATGATATCATCTTTGGAGGATTTTTGAAGTCAAGGAAGATCGAGTGGTATGGGATGTAGTAGGAATTGCCGCTCTCGCAATTGCAGACTAAGTGTATGTACCGGTATCTCCTTTACTTCCTCATGTCATTACCCTTTCTCCTTTTTGTCTTTCGAGCCCAACAAATGCACATCCTACGAGGATCGCTTGACCCCAAATTCAGACCCATTAGTACTATTACTACGCCAAGACTGATATAAGATTACATATAATCGTCACAACCATGAAGATATATACGTACTGGGTATGTATCTGACTATACCTGGCAGTATTGGGGTATTAATGATGGATGGAAATCAAACTGGGGTTTATGTTTTTACACCACAAACGGATAAACTTAGCAAAGTATCATTAAATACTACTTCAATGAATTTGCCAATATGCATCTGTGTTATTGTGTAGCTTTACATACTCCCATGATTCCATTCTGAAGAGTGATAATCGTACTACACTTATAGTTGAATATCGCCGATCTTTTATAGAAAAACTGCGCGTATCTTTTCTCAAACTCCCACATTCTTACTTCCTTCCCACAGCCACTCCACTCACCTCCCCCATAACTTTCCCATAAATATTCCCCCAACTGCACACCTCCCATTCCACCACCCACCACCCACTATCAACTATCAACTCCCCCTCCCTCTACCCCCCATCAAAAGTGGAGAACCACACCACACCACACCACACCAAGCATACATACACCTTCCCCCCCCTCCCCACAATAACCCAACGCCACCCCTCAGGCATGCAACAAAACCCACACTCAAGCAGCACTAACCATAGCAACTATGCTATCCCAATCCACAAGACCAATCCAGCTAGCGCCACCACTTCGAGATCTGCAGTGAAATTCGCAATAAAGCCCGCGTGAGAAGATCAGTTGCATAAAGAGCAACTGTATCATAGTATTCACCACCTGGGGTTTATAGCACGAAGTAAGTCAGCGCGAGTATACTAAGATATGCAGCAAAATCCCTCCTCGAGTGATTTGACGTAAATAGAGCAGGAAAGACAAAGTGAGGAGATAGCATCTAGGTTTGCGCGAGGAACACATTATTGGTATCAACCATCGTGGGTATTCCCAATAACAACTCTCACTGAGCCCATTTTTTTCAGTCTGATACCCTATTAATATCATCACAACGCGACGAGAAATGAATGAAGTAAACATAAACCTCTCATCTGTTCTCGCGTCGTCTCTTCTCGCCACAGTGGCACCAACCACACCTTAATTTCCCTCGAGAGTCAAGACTCCAGCCCCTATAAAAAACCCAGAAAATCGCCACCGGAACCCCCGAAACAACACGACCTGCAACAAAAACGTTCCCAACCTCTCTCCCAAATCCCCTCTTCCATCTCTTACCAATCAACACCCAAACCATTCTTCATTTTCCCTCATTACATGTGTGATTTCTGCAGCAACAATAACAACCACAACAATAGCCTGAACAACCCCAGCACCGCGCTTACTAACCCCGCGCCCACCCACCAATCACACTCCTCTCACCAACTATCGGCGTGCCCGAAAGTGGAAATGAGACAGGTTGGTCGGACGTCTTATGCTGTACGAGGCAGATCTTCAGTTCTTAACAGAGTCAGATATAAATCTATTGAATAAATCAGTCTATTGAATCGATAAATCGATCAATAAATCAATAAACCAATATTCCATCCTCAAGACATCTCGACTCGTAAACTCAATATGAACCACCAACCAATCAGAGTTCCTGAAACTCTTCATAGCGTGTCTGGTCGGGCATACCGAGAATTGTAGATATGCAACAAACTCTCTACCTACCTAGGTATTTTCTCTGAAGAAACCACGAGGTTGGGATATATATCTCAGTTTTTACATAATATGATACAATACAAAACACTATATTCGACATACCACCTATTCGAGACTTCCCTTGGCTTTCCAAAAGGTAAAACGAATATATACATCTCATCTAGTCCAGACATTCAGTCTACATACCAAATTCCACATTTCGAACGGAGATACCGAGAATTGTAGATATGCAACAAGAGCTCTATTAATTTCTCTATTTTTCTATTCCAATCCCAATATCTAACACACTACCACCCATCCCCGCCTCCCCAATAACCCAACTATAGAGTTTCAAAACTCCCCTTTCGACCTCTTAAACGAATTTCGTCTCAGGCCCTGCTTGCAAACGTATACGGACAGACCGAGAGATGTAGATATGCAACAAAATCTGTATTTTCTATTTTGCGAGGGCTAGATTGTGATTGTGATTGTTCGAGACTATTAATATGTATAGTATACTTATAATTACACTCTACCCATTCAATCCCTTCACAGTCTCTTAATTCTAGATTCGAGTCTCGTATCTATACACCTAATCCCACACAAACCGAACCTAAACGGCCATACCGAGATCTGTAGATATGCAACAAAATCTTCAAATCTTCTAATTCTTATCTACCCATCCTCTATCAAATATCTTAAGACTCTTGGGTAGTTTTTATATTCTAATCCTATCATGAGCTTTCTAACCTCTTCTTTTTTAGTCCCTCCGTTCTATATTGAACTTAGTCAGCTTCAAACATTCTACACACAAAGAGAAATACGAGATTTTGTAGATATGCAACAAGATCTTCAAATCTTCGTAAGCTTCCCAACTTTGCCTCTTTCGGCCTATTGATTCTAGTTTGGACTTGGTTTCAAATATTCTACGTATAAACGGAGATACGAGATTTGTAGGCATGCAACAAATCCTTTTATTCATCTTTCCATTTTTCTTTTTCTCTAGTTCCCAAGTTTTGCATCTCCAAAGCTCTCCTTCCAACCTTTTTAACTTCTTGATTCTACATATAAACGGAGATACGAGATGTGTAGATATGCAACATAACCTCTCTTTAAAACCTCTCCTCTCTCCTCTCTCCTCCCAACCTCTCCAGCCTATTAATACTACATCAACGAATCTTAATCCCAAAGATTCTAAGCTTTCACGGAGATACCGAGATCTGTAGATATGCAACAAACCCTTTCCTTCCGATCTCATCCCATCCCATCCCATCCCATCCCATCCACACCCACACTCATAACCCCAATCCCACACTCATAACCCCAATCACGCTCTTATCAACTCCTCCACCTCACCAGCTCAATATCACTTACAACAACAACAACAACAACAATAACAGCAATAGAAGCAGTATTTCGAATCACCAACACCAAGGACAACTACCTCAATTTTCTTTCCCAGAATCCAAGATTGAAAAAGATCATAGGTAAATAAATCAAATTCGCATATAAATCATATCGTAATGTGATTCCCTATAAACTTATCTTCATTGATGACAATGACAAGACAAAATAACAATCGCAACAAACCACCGAAGAACTTCCTTTCATCGTCAATTCCATCACCTATTACCATCATCATCACTCCCTTTAACGCCATTCATCCATCATCACCTCATGCAAAAAATAAGAATCAAATATCAAATATCAAAAACCATCAAGTACCCTCCTCCCCATTTCCTTTTCCACTTCCTTTCTCTTTCCCACCCTTCTCATGCCCTGTCTCTCTTTTTCATTAAGTATAAATACTCTCCGTCCAACTGTTAACCTGTAATCCCGTTTCCGCCATCGGTGCATCCTTCAAGAATTCTAAAGGCATCCAAACTAAATGTCCCTTAATCTGATCTAACTTCTGTCTGATTTCCTGTGGTGGGATCATACGATCATAGATATGACCTGAACGAATACCCTTTGGTGGAAGGAATTTATCATAATCATCAAAGGTTTTGACTATGGTTGGTCAGTAAGAATGAAATTAGAGAAAAAGTAGGGGAGTAGTAAGCGGGAAACGGAGAAAGAAAATCAAGAGTAGTTAACTCGTGATAACAATAAAGATAGAAAAGAAAAAGAACATACCAAAATTATCTGGATCAGCATGAAACAATTGTCTAAACATCTGAGTATTCTTCGTCGCTCTACCAACCCACATATCCCAAAGTTCATCACTTAATGGATCCTCAACAAATCCATACGTCTCCCCCTCATCATGAATATCATTTGGAATATTCGGTGGTTGAGCATTTGGATCATTATCTGCATCCAAGTCTTGTGGTAGAAGTAAACCCAAATGTTCACGCCAAAGATATTTTCTCAGCGTAGATGCATGATAACCTGCTTCGTATGGTTGTCCATTCATTGTACTTTGGACAGTTCTTGTATCCGTCATGACGATTGAAAGTTCGCTGTCATGAATACCTAATTGTGAACGATCGTTGAGATTCGAACTTCCACAAATAACTGTTCTATCATCAACAATTAGAACTTTGCCATGGATATAAAGTTCTTCCTGAATCCAGTTATCGGCTTCTCCCGCAAGATCACCTTCCCATGGCTCATCAACCAAGTTTGGTTGCATATGCATAGCATTCTTCGCCACACTATCAGTACTATTTGGTTTATGATCCGTACCAGCTGCTTCTGCCTTTGCTTCGAATTTTCTCTTGGCATCAGTTCTTCTCTCTAGAGCTTCATCTCCAGAATCATCATGGTGTATAGCATGTTCAAACTTATCTTTCAACTCATCATGCTTTTCAACTTCTTGAACTCCTTCCCCGTGAATACCCGAGTCCATAATTTCCTCTGCCTCTGCTCTTTGTACATCTTGGTACTTGACACCGGATTCTTCCTCTTGCTTTTTGACGGCTGGAGTAACATTCAAACGATCATAAGATCGTAAGTTGAAGAAAAAGATATGTTGCTCTGGTTCAACACCTTCCTTTCTAATTTGCTCGAATATCGAATGGTCACCTCGACAAATAGATTTGTACTGGTAATCCATAATAGCTCTCGTACCTGTCGCTGCATCATCTCTAAGATCACCAGCGAAACCTGGAATAGAAGGAATCAAAATGATGACTCGGAACTTTCTGCCTTCTTTTCCAGCTCTGACAACAGCATCAACAATCGCTCTTCCAATAGTATTTCTAATTGGAGCTTGTTGATCACCCGTGGCAGTGATAAAGAATTGATTTTCGATATAAACATAATGTTGAGCGTTTCTGATCAGTTCACTATAAGCATTTTGAATGCTATGTTCCACCAAAATACCACTTGACCAATCGGCGCTACTTCGAACGACTTGAGCGTGAACCGTTCCTTGCTGTCCTAATGATTTCGTACTCAATGGTGTAAGTGGATGATTGACGTAATCTCCAACTGGATGTTTTGGTCTTTGTACTCCAACCAAATCTTCATTCTCACCATCTCTACCTTCAAGAATTAACCAATTGAATCGCTCATCACGTTTATATTTGTCTCGTTTGACAAAATTCCATCTCAAAACGAAATGTTCCGCGATATCATAAACGCAATCTCCGACAACACCCATAGCAACATCATGCCAAGGCATACGTCCATATTCCGCTTTTGATAATTCATTGGCCTTCCAATCTTTGACATCTTGAAAATCCATAACACGGTTGTTATTGAAATCTTGTCCTGGCCAAACTTCAGTTGCAATTCCTTCTGGATGTACATCGGCAAGAGGATGTTGATGATTATCCCATCTTCCAAAACATAAATCCAAACCACCAATAAATGCCAAATTGTAATCAATTACAATAAACTTTTCGTGATGAGCCCAGTAAAATGTCATATCAGCTGCATTTTCGAGAACATTATGATCAGGATGTCGCATGATCTGAATATTTCCATAACCTGGAGTTCCTTCGGGACATAAAGCTTGAAGAGCGTGCTTCGTATGTTCAGAATTACAAGTAAGAGCAGCCTACCAAAAGAAGTCAATAAACCAAATCTCGAGAATTTCAATCGCAGAACATACCTCGACTTCTCGATAAACAATAACGAAAATCTTCACTCCAGCTTCTGCTCTGCGCTTAAGAATTTGATCCAAACGCCATTGTTGATTATAATATGGAGGTCGGCGCATGAATAATTCGGGAGATAACCACCAATCTGCAATATATATGGTTTCCTTTGCCGCTTCGAGCGCAACTGATACAGCCCAGAAGTAATCGCGTCCATCCACATACCATTTGATATTATTTCCTGGTCTTTCTGGCGCAAATGATTCGAAACGATGAGATTCTGCGATTCTGGATCGTTTTTCGTCTGTAATCTTTTCGTGTTCTTCGTCATGACGATGATTTGGATTAAACTGTGTGAGGATTAGGATTTGTTCGTAGATCAAAGGAAGAAGAGGAGAAGCAGCAGTAGTAGTAGTAGAAGAAGAAGAAGAAGAAGCACGAAAAGAAACCGAAAACCTACCAAATTTCCCAACTTGCCAATCTGATGTCTACATGCAATGGTCAATAAACAGCAAACAATAAACAACAAATATCCAACTTTCCCCCTCCCCCATTCCTCAACTTACTTCTTCTGAATCAACCCAACCTTCACATCATGCAGTTTCGTATCATGCAACTTCTCTCTCAAACTCGCAAACGGATTCTTAACCTTCTCTTTCAATTTCGAAGGATTCGATCCGCCATCTGCAGGAGATGCAGTAGACATATTGAAGAGCGCTGGTTGATGTATCTATCTCAATACTCGCAAAATAGATAGATATGACTGTTGTGCCGCTTGAATCGAGGTCGTGAGCCCGCACGTAAAGCTAAATACTTATACTTATGATAGATAAGAAGCCTGCGGATGTCAAGGACAGAAAGAACAGAAACCTCGATATTCTCGACCAGCAGAAAAAAAAAACTCTCCTCGGGTTTCGAGTAAATAATTTCAATTCCTTTCTTTTTCTTGACAATCGAATGAACGAACGAGGGGTTGGAATGGAATGGCGGGGCACCAGAAAGATTAACCAAGCTAGATACCTATTTTCCCACTATTGTCCCGGAGCCCGGAGTAAGCATAGGTTAAGCATGAGCCCTTTAATAATAAAGCTTTGCCTTGCTTAACCTTAGAGTCAATGCCCAGCCTTTGAAATACGTCACTGCGTAATACCACCAAACCCTGGAAATTTAAGCTTAATTTTTTGGATACTGTGTGAGATTATCGTGTGTTAAAAATTTATTATAATAATTTATACGATTTACTATATTTTACCGTATTTTATTATATTTTGATCTTTTATCTATTCTACTTATTCCCCTTCGTGAGACAATTTCGTGATATCAACAAAAATGTGAGATTCTTTCAATTCCCACCTTACAATCTGTTTTCACCCAAACGCCAAACACAATCAAAACCTCAACCACAACGGGCTGAAAACGGGGTGTACAGCCAAAAAATGGTGTGAAAGCAGTCTGCCAAGAAGGACATTCCCGCGAGACCCGAGACTCTAAAGCCCACTCACTGGTTTAATATTAGATGGCTATATTCTAATAAGAATGGGATGATGCATGGGCTGTTTTGTTGTTGGTTAGTTACATAACGATTCAAGTATACTGTACGAGTGTATCATCACGACATCAAGGAAACAAGATGTCTCTCTCGTGGTTGAGGTAACATGTAACATGGAACATGTAACAGTCAAAGTCGCGCTACAACTTGTTAGTTGCAAGTAAATTGCTATTCATTATTCATCCATATCTTGCGAGTGCGGACTTGAGCAATGAGTCTTTGATAGATACCTATTGCATTCTGATTATAATGTTTCATTCCCATAAACCTGCAATATATCGATCACCTATTGCCATCGAGAATTTTCTCGCTATGCCAGACAAGGCGACCAGCTTGTCACTTGACTTGGTGAGTTTTGTGCGAGAAACAGCTTTCACAATAGAAGACCAGGACGACATGTAATACTGTAAATGACTGGACTCATGTACTTCTCCAATCACCATTTTCCTTGCGAAGCTCTTTATTAACAAAGTCGTGGGGAAATCCTGAAGGTAAAGTTTCACAAGCGTTTAATTCGCGGCATTCCCAAAAGATTTGCGGGGCACTAAAATGAATTGTAGAAGGTGAGAGAAGACGTTCTTAGATTACCCATCCACGTCTATTAAATTGAGTTTCAACGACAGCATGCCGCCAAATATCGCTTCGGACACAGGTATCTTGATTTGGAAGGCCAGTTGCACTGGAGTTTGATCGGTTCCATGGAAACGGTATACCACTATCGGAAAAGTCCGCCGTTTCCATCGGTAGAGTTCGATGCTGATAATACACAATTTGCCTGTCCGTATACGTCGCTCATAAGAGAAGCTTCAAATTGCCAGTCTTCCATCGAATTTTGTACGATGCAAAGCGAGTCCGTCCATATGTAGCGATACTTAAGAGCACGCGTTACTGTAACAGCATCCCTAAATGTTCGAGGAACTGATTTTAAAGCAATATTCTTTTGAAGATGTAGAATTTTGCTTGTCGAAAGTGTTAAAATATCACTGAAACCCCAGCAGTGACTAAGTGCTAGGTGAAAGTTTCTATTGGGTCAAGATTCTTGGTCAAAACCAGCCTTAGAGATGAAGGGCTATCTGCTGTCCCCACGTCTACTAGTCTTGTAGGAAGTCAGTTTTTGTTCTGTCCTGTTTGATCGTAGCATGCCCAATGATTTGCCAAGCGGCTATCGAGTCATTCCTGACAGATTTGTAGAGACTGACTGGTATTACTTGCATAACAGCTAGAGACTGTTTTCAAATAAGCAGTATACCCAAGCAGGTTTGCCACAGCCTACCTTTGTCCAGATTTAAATGCGGAATCTGGTGTGATAGGAGATTAAATGTTGTCTTGACAACATGATGTCTCTTATTTCCATCCTGGACAGATGCGCAAATTTTCAACAAATGGGGATGTTCAGGAGGACTATCAGGTTCTCCAACATTTACAACATAAAACATACAATATGAGGTTTGATTGCTCAATCAATCTTGAGGTCGTTTCGCTGCACAAACCTTCCCCTACTTGAATGCAAAGACTGCATTTCTCTCTAGCCTTCAAAGCTAGATATGAGCCTAGTACAGAATTATAATATATTTGTTTGGAAATGGGCCCGTTAGTTGACAATAACCTTGCCGGATCTTTTCCCTCCATGTAGACAAACAAGACTTTCGCATAAATCACAAAGGACCATAGTATGAGAAGACGTTGCAAAATCGTGTGGTTTGAACGGCCGATGGGATTGAAGTTATGGTTGCAAATGAATAAAGATCCAAGTAATACTTTGATATCAATAAGCAGTGCTGATAGGTTGTTGCTTAAAGTAATATAATTATTTAGGAAGGTGCTCAACCCTCGCTTTCCATATTTTTCCCACCAGGTATCTCCAATCCCTCAATTCAACACCAATAATCATTTCCCGCTCCTTATAACACATTCTACAAATTATTTTCAAAATTGAAACGAAAGACACATATTAAGCCAACTTCTCACCAGCCTTCGACTCATCGATGGCACGAGTTACAGGTTGAGGTTCAACACGTGATTTATCCGCATAATCCCCAGCCGAGAAAGAACCCGTTGATGAAGTGTTGATCGGTGGATCTTCGTGCCAAAAGTCTTTCTTTCTGTTGGAAAAAATTAGCATCTGACTTCGTAACTTGAAGGATCGCTCAAGAACTTACCCCTTCGAAGCTCTTACAAGCCAAGCTGGCAGAATACCACCCTTGATCTTGTATGTCCATGGCTCCTTGAATTCCTTATCGTATGGTACAATACGACCACCGGAAATCTTCTCCAATGCCCAAGTTGTGGTGTTGATAATCATGTAGGAAACGATACCGGCGATTAAACCGTATGCGATGGAATATGTAAATGGCATCACAGCCAATGTGATGAAAGCTGGTAGTGCATCGCCCCAATATTTCCAGTTAATATCCTTAGCAGCTTTGCACATCATGGCACCGACGATAATCAGAGTGGACCCCGTAGCCCATGGTGGAATGGAGGCAAAAATAGGCGCGAAGAAGATCGAAATAAAGAAGCAAAAGCCTGTAACCATAGCAGTGATACCAGTTTTACCACCCTCAGAAATTCCAGCGCCGGACTCAATGAATGCCGTAACCGGTGATAGCCCAAAAAGTGAGCCGATAGAAATGCCGAAAGCTGCATGAAAAAAATTAGTGTGATTGAAGTGAAAGGAGGTAAATAAATCTCACCATCGACAAGATATGCTACAGCTGAACCTTCGAAATCTTGAGTCTCTTCATCAATAGCTCCGGAAAAGCGTGCCATAGAATACAGTGTTCCCGTACAATCCAAAATATCAACATAGAGGAAAGTGATGAAAGCAAGGCCAAATTGGCCTGTAACGCCAGCTACGTTCCAGTCTTGTGCCACAAGTGTCTCCTGAATTCCATGGAACGTAACAACTTTCTTGAAGAAATCAAAGTTGGCATCACCGGTAGGATCGTTGTGTGGAAAGTAGGTGACTGGACTATTTCGTGGCCAGGAGGTGATCGCTACCAACAAAATACCAGCAATGATTGCACCCTTAACACGATATGCCATGAGAATTGCAGTCACAAAACCACCGCAGAATATTCCAATCCACATAGTAGGCGAACGCATCTTAGTTGATCCAGGGCAAACACCGGTATCGTCGAAAGCACTAGCGACGCATCCTGCAAGTTCAAGGGGGGTAGATTGAGACCCTGTAATGACTCCGAGACCTGCACTGTATCCAAGACCAATAATTGCTATCTGATAGTTAGTATTGGGCTCTTTTCATGGTAATATTATACTTACTCAAATATAGACCGATTCCTACTCCAGAAGCGAGTTTGATGGAAGCGGGGATGATTCTCGCTAGCCATTGTCTCAATCCAAGTAACGATAATGCCACAAACACAAAACCTTCAACAAAGACCGCAGTGAGGGCAAGTCTATATGAAACAGGCCCAAGCCCGTGAAATCCAACAACCGTGTAAGTAAAGTAAGCATTCAGACCCATCCCTGGAGCCAATGCAATTGGCATGTTTGCGAATAGTCCCATACAGAATGACGTTAGAGCAGAGATGGCAGCAGTTCCAGTGATGAAATCTCGACGGATAACTCCAAGACAGAGATTGTAGTCAACATCGTTGGTACAAGTAGGATCAGTCGTATCGGTACATACACAAGTTCCACCGCTATCGGTGAGAATGGTGGCATTGACCTGAATTCTCAATGTCAGCTGATGTCGACGACCGAGCCAACCCAACCTGCAATAACTTTTGAAGGAGAGGCTGTCCTTCTCGTGATCGTGAATGATTGGATCAGGTGATATAAATGAAGAGACAAGAACATACAGAAATAATGTATGCCATTGCGAAGAATGTCGCCAATCCAGCACGAATTTCTGTCAGAAATCTTGACCCCTCTCTCGACTTTACATGACCAGAACCTTCAAGACGAAATCTTCTACCAACGATGCTGCCGGCAACAGCATCGTTGAGTTTGGTATCCCAACCAACCATGATCAACCAGGAAATTCTCAGCGAGATGATAAAATGGAGTGTAGTTGAATCTTTGGTCGGTTCGTTCCGAAACACAGAATTCAATGGAGTCAAGACACTGTACCACAGCAATAACTATATACCCCTCTGAAATTCGCCCGCATTAAAAAGTCTTATCTTTCTGATAATCAAAAATTTGAAGATTTTATTTGTTCGTGTGGAAGTGCTGATTACCGCCAAGCAACCAAGCTGCTAACTTTTTGGCTTGGCCACTTGGCAGCTCCGATATTGGCCCTCATTTACCAGTTAGACGTTCCAAAAGACAATCCTCACCGGACCTAGCCTCTCGATGGGCCTAGTATCATGCTAATGTGGTAAATTACCCCGGGCTGATATCGTGTTGCTTGATAACTTACATCCTTCATTATCATCTTGATACACTTCTGGTAACTCGATAGATATGGTGAGCGCTAAATAGATAACCTATCGTTACGGACTCGATGCATTTAAGTCGGTCTGTAGCTTTCACGCCTACATCCGCACATCTATAAGGGGAGTTCCGAGGATTGGATATGCAATGGAGTATGAGGTGCGGGGACTTTCAGCCTTAGAGACTTGATGGCCTATCCGGGGGTATGGAAAGTAATCATGGCTCATGTAGGAAATCTATCGGGTGAGCAAAGGAAAGATAGCCTCAGGTTTGTGGGAACCCATCAGAAGCTCAGAACACCCGATTGCGGCGTATAGTGGCAAAGTATCCGTGCATTGTTACTAAACAAATGTCAAATCTGTACGTATGTATGTTCAGACTGAATGATTGTGACTGAACTTTGTTTGACGATGTATATATACCTATATATATAATGTGCGTAAGGGATATGGCTTCAATGTTCTTATTGACATATCAATTGAGGGAAATGATATTACCATCTTCTGAACTCTGTAAAGAATGTTAATATTAATTGTGATAAGGAAAGCAGTTGCATTGAATGTTCATATAGCAGGTACCTTTGAAATTACCTGGTAAGATTTCTGGAAATTAAAAGTGTTATCCACACCCCATGTAGGTCGATATGCCCTCATTTCTCATAGGAACATCTGGTTGGATTGGGAGGTGATGCTTCCTGTTATGGATCATTGGGTGTCAGTCTTGCTCAAAGAATGAATACAAGTACATGATTCAAAACATTGCTGTACTTCACTTATTTTCCAGAGAAATAACATTGTTGAAGGCCAAACAGAAACATTAAGCAGGAATGTACCAGAATGGCTCTTGCACGTGATCCTGCACTCACGTTGAAATATGATTAAGCGAACAATGAAGCTCCGATGTTCCGACTTCTTAAAGTTTAGCTGATGATGATAATCTCAGTGCCACCTATGCCTTGGAGAATTTTGTGAATAGCTTCAACATAACCTTTTCACTTACCAACCTGCGCAATGGCGCCTCTAGTGGATAATCCCATGATTGCATCTGCAACATTGCATAATCCATGTGAGTAAAACCCCACCATTCAATAGATGGTACACGATTCTAACTGATCTTAGTACCGCTTTGGTTGCATACTTATATCTGGCCCTTCGCGATTATATGGCCTGTCTTCTTTCGATACTATCTCTCGCAAGATTTATACGATCAACATATCGGCGGGCAAGAATGGACTTTTGTGTGGTGTGGGACAATTATCACAGCGCAAAGTTTAGTATGGCTCAGCACACATTGGAATATTAACTTGAGATCTCTGTTCACTTCGACATCCGCAAAGTCTGTTTCAACTGCCCAGCTCATTAAGGTTCATCCTATCACGAATGCTGGATCTGCGGATTTCTGTAAAATAGACAGAGATAATGTAGGTTGATTGTTGTTCTCCCACAGTCGTCTTGACTAACTCCTCTTAAGGCTGGTGGAAAAAGCAATGTTTCTTTCCTCTTTCAAAAACGTCGATTTCTCTACGATCCATCGAAGAACTCGTTTGCCCCCTTGACATACTCAATAGATCAAGAGCCAAAGCCACTTTTGGAGACATATCAAAAGTCTAGAGGTATCGATTCGGCATCTGAGCTTTCCAGAATTCATCAACATTATGGCGATAACACTTTCGATATCCCAGTCCCTACTTTTTCAGAATTGTTCAAAGAACATGCAGTCGCACCATTCTTCGTCTTCCAAATCTTTTGTGTTGGGTTATGGATGTTAGATGATTACTGGTACTATTCCTTATTTACCCTGGTCATGTTGGTAGGATTTGAGAGTACTGTAGTCTGGCAACGCCAAAGGACCTTGACCGAATTCCGAGGAATGAGTATTAAGCCATACGATATCTTCGTTTACCGATTGAACAAATGGGAGGAAACACAAAGCGATAAACTCCTACCAGGAGATCTTGTTTCAGTTAGCCGAACCAAGGAGGATAGTGGTGTAGCTTGCGACATGATTTTGGTTGAAGGAAGCGCCATTGTGAACGAAGCTATGCTTTCTGGAGAAAGTACCCCACTATTGAAGGATTCAGTGCAACTCAGACCCAGTGATGCAGTCTTAGAGCCAGAAGGTCTTGACAAGAATGCATTCCTTTATGGAGGAACAAAAGTTCTACAAATTACACATGGAAATACCGATGAGGAAAGACCAAAGATCGCTTCGGGCGTTCCATCTCCCCCAGACAATGGTGCTATGGCCATTGTGGTAAAAACTGGATTCGAGACATCGCAGGGCAGCTTGGTTCGAACTATGATTTACTCTACCGAGCGGGTATCCGCCAATAATGCTGAAGCATTGTTCTTCATTCTTTTCTTATTGATTTTCGCAATCGCTGCATCTTGGTATGTTTGGGATGAAGGTGTGAGAAAGGACAGAAAACGATCCAAGCTTCTGCTTGATTGCGTCTTGATTGTTACCAGTGTCGTACCTCCGGAATTGCCTATGGAGCTCAGTCTTGCAGTCAATACTAGTTTGGCAGCTCTTAGTCGTTATGCTATTTATTGCACCGAACCATTCCGCATTCCATTTGCTGGGCGCGTTGATGTCGCATGTTTCGACAAGACCGGTACATTGACTGGAGAAGATTTAGTCGTTGAAGGTATTGCTGGTCTAGGTCTAGGTCATTCCGGTACCGATACCCCTCGTGAAAACGATGGTGCCCACAGCCATATCACTCCTGTCCTACAAGCTTCATTGGAGACCACATATGTGCTCGCTACGGCTCATGCCCTAGTCAAATTGGATGAGGGTGATATTGTCGGAGATCCTATGGAGAAAGCTACATTGACTTCGTTGGGCTGGACACTTGGGCGAAATGACATTTTGTCTAGCAAGATTCAAACTGGTGCACCCTCATCTTCTGTTCAAATCAAACGCCGTTTCCAATTCTCGTCTGCCCTTAAACGTCAAAGCTCTGTCGCCTCATTGACCGCTCTCAATACCCAAACTGGTAAGAAGATTCGTTCTACTTTCGTTGGTGTCAAAGGAGCTCCGGAAACCATCATGAGAATGTTGGTCAAGGTTCCCGCCGATTACGAAGAAACCTACAAATACTTTACCAGGAAAGGATCCCGTGTTCTCGCTTTGGCCTACAAATATCTATCTACCGAGTCTGAACTTGGCTCTGGCAAAATCAATGATCTAAAGCGTGAAGAAGTGGAGAGCGAATTACATTTCGCTGGTTTCTTGGTCCTACATTGCCCTCTCAAGGATGACGCGAAGAAAGCTGTACAAATGCTCAATGAAAGTAGTCACCGTGTCGTTATGATCACTGGTGATAATCCTCTGACCGCCATCCATGTTGCCAGAGAAGTTGAAATTGTGGATAGAGATGTCCTCATTCTTGATGCACCAGAACACGATGATTCAGGGGAGAAACTTGTATGGAGAAGTGTTGATGATAGTATCAGCATTCCTGTTGATCCCTCCAAGCCTATCGACAAGAAAATTATCGAGCAAAATGACTTGTGTGTCACTGGTTACGCTCTGTCTAAATTCAAGGATCAATCTGCACTTTCTACAATTTACCGTTACGCATGGGTATATGCTCGTGTATCTCCAAAACAAAAAGAAGAGATTCTTACCGGCTTGAGAGATCTTGGTTATCATACTCTTATGGCTGGTGATGGAACAAACGACGTTGGAGCCTTGAAGCAAGCTCATATCGGTATTGCGTTACTCAATGGTTCGCAAGAGGATCTCAACAAGATTGCCGAACATTTCAGAAACAATAAAATGAAAGAGCTTTACGAGAAGCAATGTCAGATGATGACACGATTTAATCAACCAACTCCTCCAGTACCCATATTGATCGCACATTTGTATCCACCAGGACCTAAAAATCCACACTACGATAAAGCTATCCAACGGGAAGCCGATAAGAAGGGTATTTCTGTGGCTCTCATGGAGACAGCTGCTAATAAAAATAAAACTGATGACGTGGAAACGATTACTTCACCTGGCGCTCAAGCATTGATTAATGGCCAGCAAAACAAGCCGGCTTTGAATGATGCACAGAAGAAAGCGGCTAGTCTTGCTGATAAAATGACTCAAAGTCTGATGGAGGCAGAAATGGATGACGATGAGCCACCTACAATCAAGCTTGGTGATGCATCCGTCGCTGCCCCATTCACCAGTAAACTGAGTAACGTCATTGCCATCCCCAACATCATTCGTCAAGGTCGTTGTACGCTTGTTGCAACTATTCAAATGTACAAAATTCTCGCTTTGAACTGTCTCATTAGCGCCTACAGTTTGAGTGTGTTGTATCTCGAAGGTATTAAATTTGGTGATGGCCAAGTGACAATTAGTGGAATGCTCATGAGTGTTTGCTTTTTGTCAATTTCCCGGGCTAAGTCCGTGGAAGGTCTATCCAAAGAAAGACCCCAGCCAAATATCTTCAATTTCTATATCATTGGATCTATCCTTGGACAATTCGCAGTTCATATCGTTACACTTATTTACATCGCTCGTTTCTGCGATAAGATTGCTCCGTCAGTTAAACCTTTCTCTCATTTCCACCCTCGCAACAAGTACTAATGCTTTATCAGACGTGACCCAGACATTGATCTTGAGGGAGAATTCGCTCCATCACTCCTTAACAGCGCTGTTTATCTTCTTCAACTAATTCAACAAATCTCCACATTCGCAATCAATTATCAAGGTCGTCCATTCCGTGAAGCCATCTCCGAAAACAAAGGAATGTATTACGGTATCATTGGTGTATCCGCAATCGCTTTCTCTTGCTCGACTGAATTCATCCCTGAGGTTAATGAGAAAATGAAATTAGTTCCATTCTCATATGATTTCAAAGTAGTTATGACGACTACGATGATTGTGGATTATCTTGCTTGTTTTGTTATTGAAAAGGTGCTCAAAGCTCTTTTCAGTGATTACAAACCAAAGGATATCGCGATTAGAAGGCCAGATCAACTTGCAAGGGAACAGAAGAAGATTGAAGATTTGAAGTTGGAGGCGATGAAGGCAGAGGAGGAAAAGGCTCAAAGAGAGATTGAGGAGTTGGAGAAAAAGATTAAGACGAAGGGTAGATCATGAATATTATCAATGGCAAAGTAGATACGATACGCAGGTAGATTGTATATTATAGATCACTATTGAGGTTTTCATCATTCTGTCCGTTGTGTTTTGATATTGTATACTTGATTGGTATTCATTCATTTGTATTCGTTTTGTATTGATTCTCCCGGTGCTATGTAGCATCTTCTGCACCTCGAATTTTATTAAAACTTTGAATAGATAGATTTGTATATCACCTCCTCCAAGATGCCGAAATAAGCTTTCTTTCATGAATGAAAGATCCCGGTATCAGATCCGATGGTCTGCATCATGGGATGTTTGGATGTTGATAAATGGAGGTCGGTCAGTCCTAGCTAATGTACATCGTATGGACAATTTAGATACTAAGTATCGGATGCGAGAGATCGTTGATGGCTATGGATATGTGTTTGGATATGTGTATGCATATGCAATCTCTATGTAAGCTGGTATCAAACACCACCCCTTCTCCATCGACATCGAAGCCCAATTAAAGCTCTTGAATTAACGTGGTACTTTCCTCATGCAAGAAGTAGATCTCTACTCTTCTCATAGGCACCTAGTGGCCGCTTTGGAGTATAGGAGGGATCGACGATTGAAAGAGGTACTCGAGATTCTATGTGATTCATAGGAGATGTAGAAACTGATGAGAACAACTTGTATGCACTGAACGAAAGATACATACTGGTGGATTTCGATTTTCTGGGGAATACTGAAATTGAAAAGAAATGAAGATCTAGAGTGTTCTTCCTTGAACTTACTTTTTTCGTAGTTTTGATAGAGATATGCCGCCAGAGAAGCTGAGATTTAGTGTTTTGAGGCTGAAGAAAGAGCGGCTGGCAGTGGGAGTCCAATATTTTCACGCAGGGGGCTGGAGTTTGCTCTAACTCAACTTACTTATTTACTCGTCCTATCAGGTGATACAAAGTATGTAACCCTGAAGCTAGAAGTATATATCACAAGATGGTGAACTATAAGAGGACTAATTTGGGTTCTTTTGGTAGTGGGGTTGCTTGGGTGCTGGCTGCACGCGGCATGAGTGAGTAGTAAGTAAGTCAAGGTTACTTAATCATATTTCATATCATTTGTATCAAAGTTGCGTTCTTTTTCTGGGGTTCTTTGAGTACATACATCAATTTTTTCGTTCTTTTGATTTTCTACCCTCATGCATGCATGGGGAAAAGTCTTGAACATCCATCCCATTTTAGAAACCCCAGCCAGTCGGCTCTTATACTCGATCTTGATTCTTGCTACGATAAATTTCGCGGGAGAGAAATCATGAGGAGAAAAATTACACACAGTACATTCGTTCTTAAGCTCGCTAAAATACAAAATCGATCTGCCGGGACTGGAAGGCTGGTCTACCCGCTCACAGCGCTAGAGAATGATGAATCAAGGATGTCGGCGTTATATCCGAATTCCATCTAGGAGCGGATGCGCGCGACGCAATTGGGAAATATGCTGTGTGATCAATGCAAATACCGGGGAGGTGAAACATGGTGAAATGTTCTTGTACGGACGGAGGATGGATGGGTTTGTGTAAGGGGTATATCCGCTCTTGGCAAGTTGGAATTCTGTCGGATTGCTGCTGGGGATCATGTGTTTGGGAAGATAGGCTAGAGTTTCCCTATTTTTGCAATTGCATTTCGTGCTTTTGTGGAGAAGGTTGGGTGCGAATGTAAAATGGTTATGATTGTCAATTGACAGGCTGTGCGGATGGGAGGATCTAGATCCCCAACGTTCGTCTTAGGTGCCGATGAATAACTCGAACGGTACTTAGTGAATTTCGGTAGTTAGACATAGAGAAGATAATCGCCGATGTATTTTCAATGCCGTACATTCACAGAGAAGTTTGAGTTGAAGTATATGTGTATAGCAGTTCAAGGAGATGAAAATAGCAAAATGGTCATGAAGAGCTCAAATTTCATTCATAACTAATGCATACATACTCGAGTACATAAATATGGTATCTCTTCATCCAAACAAGCCAAATCATCGATGCCAGTTACTGACATGCTAAACATCCGAATCATTCACGCCAAGCGCACCTCATGAATCATCCCTTATGCACCCAATCCAAAAATTTGCTCCAAAATTTCATCATCACTTGGTCCATCACCCTTAATAGCCGCATAGGCTGGAGCCAAAATACTCTGTTCGATCTCTGTGATACGTCCATTGGATACATATAAGATATCTCCTTCTCTATCAGTTGTAGCCATCAAGAATGCTGCACTTCTAGCTACAACATCACAAGGTTGCGCCTTGTGGGAAATGGCAGCCATGATACCATCGAGATCAGGCAAAACCTGGGTGGAGGTCCAGGATGGTGCGAGGGTGTTGACTCGAATGGGGAGTTTTGCTGCTTTGATGGTTCGTTGGATTGAGCGGCCGAAACCGAGGACTCCTGCTTTGGCTGCGGCTTTGGGGTTGTTAGTTTATTTTTCAATTTTGGAGAATTGGGAGAAGGGGAAAGTATCTTACAATAATCAGGTGCTCTCAAAGGTTGTAATCCAGTACTCGATCCCATGAGTACGATGTTTCCTCCCTGAGCATTTTGCTTCAAATAGTGGATTGCTAAACTAGTGGTGTTGACTACGCTCTTGAAGTTTACTTCCAAGACTTCATGGACTGGTTCTTTGAGATCTCCATTCTCGTCAGTGTCGAGGGCGATATAGTTTCCACGAGGACCGATTCCAGCGTTGGCGAATACGTAGTCGATGTGGGAGAATTTTTCGACGGCGGCTTTGAAGAGAGCAGCGAGGGAAGACCAGATGGCTACGTTTGTTTGGACGAAGAGGAAGGAGGGGGAAGAGATTGGAGTTGGTGGAGGGTTGATGTCTGCGCTGACAACGGAGGCTCCAAGGGATAAGAGGAGGTCGATGGTTGCGAGACCAATTCCTGAGGAACCGCCTAGAATGAGGGGTTTTACGTGAGTATGAGGGGTTGTGAGCAGTAGATGTAAGGTACGCAGGTGTGGGAACTCGTCTACGTGGTTTTTATGTATGATGAATGTACGTACCTGTCACAATGACAACCTTGCCTTTAAGGCTGGCTAAATCCTCATTTTTGATAATGATTTCAGACATGATGTGTATATGTATATGTATGCGATTGGCGTTGTTTCTTGTTAATAGTACAGTTTGATAGATTCTGGTACAAAAGGAAGAACTATGGGAAATTCACAATTGATATGGTAGGAAATCCTTAAAGACAATAGCAAGCTTGAACAACCCCTCAAAACTCAACATGACAGCTGTTAGTGGGGCACTGGTCCCTTACTAGTTAACTGGTCTACTCCGTATACATTTGACACTTTATGCGGAACCTCGGGCTGGCCCTCTTGAGGAGGATATAGCGCCGTAGGCTACGAATTAGATGATTTTTAGGGTGGAGCGAATTAAGATTAGATTCAAGGGCAAGAAATCTTTCGTGCGAGGGAATTTGAAAACATGTGACTGAGATCTCCGACTTGGAGAAAAAAGTTGGATTCTGAAGCTTCAGGCTCGTGTTAACCGACCCTGAACCAGGTACCGAATGAATTTCAAAACAAATATTGCCGATATACATACCTATGTGGAGCTTAATCGCTTACGCAGAGTAATAATACATTTCATATTAGAGTTCTAGGGTTCCACGCAGTTGTGCGTGCTTTCATGGATGTCCCCATGCTATTTATTTTTTCTGTATCAATTGTGTGGAAAACCGTTGGATATGCTGTTTGGAAATGTCGATCTTACTGTAAATGTAACTGCCGCTACGAGGGACTCTGTGAACATGTATCCCACTTTTGTTAAGATTTGACTTGGATAGGACCTCTTGTCAAAGATCTTGAAAGGGAAGCTCTAAGAACACAGTCCATGGTGTCGATGAAGATCATGAGCCAATTTTCCAATGGGAACACATGGAAATGATATTCAGCGTAATTTTGAGAGTTTTAAGCGGAAGGGGATGGTGCAATTCGTTACCCCTTGAATTGATGGCCTGATGCTAATGGGTTGAGTCTTGACAGTCTATTGTTCATGATTCCATAATTAATTCAATAATGACTATCGATTTATACACTACCTAGCATTTACTCAAAGAACAGCTTTGAATTATGAAAATAGTTCTGGAAGTAAAAAGAAATTGAGCGCGGATAAGAAATGTATTGCCGGTAGTTCTACTTGATACTGTTATATCAGTCCTTATTAGGGACGCCGTCAAGAAAAGACTAACTAACTCTGCATTACCCTATCACAACAATGAATCTCTCGAACACTAGTTTTTCCTTCCACTCTGGACTTTCATACATCCAGATATACCAAGTACACACCGTACATAAAAGTAGGAATCATATCCCTACCAAGCTACCACACACTAAAGAACTAAAGAAGCTCAGAACTTCGTCTCGGGTCCACCATAAATCGAGCCGAGCGAGGGCACTTAGAATTCTTCATATGAACATTCCCAAAGAGGAATTACAAGAACACACGGTACCCATATGAGTCGAGCCAGGAAGTCTCGAATTATGTCTTCTCGGGCACTTTCCACCCTATCAGCATTCAATTCATGCTCAGGGAATATCCTAAAGTATCACGAAGGGGAGGGATCTGGAATGAGATTTTTTGATCATTATGATATATGGGATATATCAAGACTGGGAAGGAAACTAAGTGCTAAGTAGATAACTACTGCACTGTACTTTATTTTCGTATTCGTGCGGTTGGATTTCTAATATGCATGCGTATACTTTCCAATCTTAGTATCAGTATCAGTGTTTTTTGCAAGTTTTTGTTTATCTTATCTTACAATTCTTACCTACCTACTTTGTGTGTCCGGTGTGATCATTGATTGATCTTGATCTTGAGATCAGCTGGTTAGTGACAAATCGACGGAGTCTGACGAAAGCAGAACCGCAAATATGTCGAAGATCGCAGGGGATGGAGTCGCATTATTTTGGACCTCGATTTTGTTGCTGGCGTTGTGCTGGATTACTTTTTCGATGCGTGCGGGCGTGAGGTTGTGGAGGAAAATTTGGGGACTGGATGATATTGTTATGTCGATTGGTTTGGTATGTTTTTTTTTTGCCTTCTCCCTTTTTTTGACTTCTTCGACTTCGAAAGCTGTGATTTGGGGAGGGAATTTGATGCTAATATAAGAATGGATGAGTAGTTGCTATTTACTGTCACGAGTAGTCTGTGTATTGTATGCAGTTTTTATGGGAGTGGTCAGAAGGCTAAATACTTGAGTGCGTATGATATTGCGAGGGGGACTAAGGTATTTACTATTTATTATTTTTCCTGAGGATTGATTTTCAAGGTTTCTACAATACTGATAATCCCATAGCTCTTCTTCATTGCTGAATTTTTCTACGCTACTGGTGCTGTAGCTATCAAATGCAGTATTGCAGTAACTCTCCTCCGTATCGCTGATACTCGTCGTCGCTATGTTTATACCGTCTGGGGTATTATGATCATGACCGCTATCTCTGCCCTTATTTTCATGATAGGCATTGCGAATATTTGTCATCCAATTAATACACTATGGGGGGAATCGCATGGAGTGTGTAATTTGCAACTGAACAGTGATGTTAGTTTGTTCTTTTCGGCCGTGGAAATCACAACGGATTGGGCATTAGCGATTTTGCCGGCGGTATTGTTGAGGAATATTCAGATGAAGAGTAGAGTTAAGATTTCGGTGGCTTGTATTTTGGGATTGGCTGCTTTGTAAGTTATCTTGGTTTCTTGGGTATTTTGAACCTGGCTTAAGACTAATTCATCTTCAGTGCAAGCTGTGCGACAATCGTTCGACTCCGCTACCTATCACTCTACAGCGATCCCACCGAATTCATGTTCGGTACCGGCCGCATAGGACTCTGGTCCGTCATCGAAGAAGCAATGGGAATATTCGCCGGATCTCTCCCTGCCCTTCGACCTCTCTTATCCCTTCCCTTCCTCAATCTCAGTACTACCGGAAATTCCAACAATCCCACATCAGGAAAGAATGGAAATGTACCGCGCACTCAACACGGAACAGGAAAGAGATCGGATATCAATCTGGATACTTTCGTTCAACTAGGGGATTCGGATATTGAAAAAGATGATGGGGAAAGTCAGAAACATATTTTGAAAGAGACAAAGGTCACTGTGACGAGTGCTAATCGACACTCTGCGCCGGGAGAATGGGAACAGAGTCAGATTTTGGGGTGGAAAGGAAATAGGAATTCGCAGAGAAATATTCAATAGGGGACTACGCTATACCGATCCGTTGTGTTCGGAGCACATAAATTCTCGGCTCGAAATCAATCGATGAAGGGGCTTCAAAAAGGAGGGAAAATATACACAGAAAAGTATACGAAAGTTTTGTACGATATATGGATATGATACCAGGGTGAGATATCGCTGTTCTACTCACGATATTGAGTATGAACACGTATCAAGAATCACCCCCGCCGGCGTCACATCATGGGGTTTTAGAACATCTTGAGGAATTGGATCTACACAGAACAGACAGGCTGGATACCAGGAACACGTTCGGTTGGCCATTTAATTTGGTTGAGAGTGTCGAATATTGATAGATCGAAATTATGTTTTGCCTATATATATATAAAGGGTTAAAGTTTTGATACCATTGAGATTATGATTATAATGAAGTTTAATCTAAAACAAAGGATCTTCTTGTTGATTGTACAATGTAGTTGATCAATCAATGTCTTTGATATCGGTCCATTTAACGCGTGGTTTACTCGTGGTTTACTCGCGGCTATGAAACTTTCCGTTTGAGTGTGGCTCCTGTGGCTCGTGAGGTTTATCATACTGCATGTATGTGTACGCCACAGATGATCTCACATCCCATAATAGCTATGCCCTACATCATACTCAAGTAGCACAGTCAGTCAATCAATTCAACATCTATCGCTGTCCAAGACAATAAGCAAAAGTATATCTTCATATCGTATTCACTCTTTTGCTGGCACCACGTCATAAAACTTAAGCTCATCCGGCTCGGCTCACTGAGCAGGTGCTATCCACCGCCTATCTGCCAAGTAAAGAAATCCAAATAGGCTTGATAGAAAGCAAACCTTGGAAGTGGATGCACATTGCAAAGAACGCGAATTAGCAAAACCAACAACTTCGGAGTAAACACATCAATGCGATAAGTCATTTTTCCTTTCGAAGCAAATTGTTTTGACGACGATTTGATTGTCGTTCTTGGAAAGGAAATAGCAATTGAGACGGGAGCTATTGCAATTCATTGCATTCAAAATGGTTCAATGGAGAAAGCTATTCGGTTTGGATGGAAGGTTTGTGAACCCCGCGATATATGATAGTTTGGGAGGAACGAGCTATCAATTATGTGGATAACGCAATTGATACTGATACTTTGATGCATAGCGCAGATCAACATCTTTGGCGCGATGAAGCTCGTCGTCGTAAGTCTTCTTCTCTTTTGCTTGTATTCCCTAAAGTCGCATAACGAATTGCGCATTTACACAAATCACAAATCACAACTTCCAAAAACCAAAAACTAACATCTCTCAGTTCTTCCTTCCTATCGCGACGATGAACTACCCAGCGCAATTCCTCCTCTTGAAGTAACTAAAACTGCCCTTCGTCTTCGTTACCTCATTGAAGAAGCTGTACCATGCGAACTCGAAGAAGCAAATATCGTATGCGCACATTCGAAAATCATAACTAGGAAGGTTATTGCAGCCGCAAAAGAGGCAGGAGGAAAAGATTACGGTGCTTGTGTAGTATATGCACTGTTGGTCTGTAAGAGATGGTTCAAGAAACAGGCTATGTTGGAGCTTTGGGATGCGGATTTGCATAATGTGAGAGCGGTGGCTTGTGAGGTTATTGCGAAACAATTGTGAGTTTTTTACTTCTATGTTTTGGATATAGAATCGGATTCGGAAGGAGAAGAGAGTCATGGAAGTAAGAGACTAACATATGACTAGAATCGAAACGGAAGAAGATCAAGTGTATCTTTTACAAAATGTATTGTTGAAAAGATATTCGGTATTGGTCGATGGAGAGCAAACTGCGCCTGCGAATGTTATCGAAAGAGCAGTAGATCTTCATGCTTTACGTGTTACTGGTTCTTCGGGATATCAGAAATGCGTCAATTATCTCTGGAGAGGATGGCTCGTACAAGACGAGAACGATCCTTCTCAGTTCGTCGATTATAAGAAAAAGGACAATACATATTACTGGACTCATGTTGATCCAGATCGCATGCGCGCACCCATTTATCAAAATGCTACTCAGATCATCTTTTCATTGATCTATTTGGCTTTGTATACGGGTGCTATTAATACAGTCAATCCAAGTGGAGATTTGGATATTGTGGAAATTATCCTTTACATCTTCACAGCTGGTTTCATATGTGATGAAGCGAGCAAGTTTTGGAAGGTTGGAAGATATTATATTGGATTCTGGAATGTCTTCAATGTAATCCTTTATGCCCTTCTCACGACAAGTTTGATTACGAGAATTATTGCTCTTGGTCACCCACTGCAAGATGATGATGGGAAGAGAGGGAAGTTCAATGAGCTTAGTTATAACTTCTTAGGTATGTTTAAACTTTGTTCAATGGCTGAAAAATACTAACATTTATAGCTTTCTCTGCACCAATGTTCTGGATGAGATTATTACTTTACCTCGATTCCATTCGCTTTTTTGGAGCTATGCTTGTCGTTATCAAAGTAATGATGAAAGAATCTCTCATTTTCTTCGCTCTTTTATTTGTCATTATCATTGGTTTCTTACAAGCATTTATTGGTATGGACATGGCCGATTCTAATGTCGACTCCGCTACATTCATCCTTCAAGCAATGGCCAACGCTGTCATACAATCACCAGATTTCTCCGGTTTTGACAACTTCGCTCCACCTTTCGGAATTATCCTTTATTATATCTTCACATTCCTTATCATGGTAGTTCTTCTTAATATTCTCATTGCGCTTTACAACTCTGCTTATGAGGATATTACGGATAATGCCATTGATGAATATATGGCACTCTTCTCTCAGAAGACCATGCAATTTGTCAGAGCCCCAGATGAGAATGTCTTTATCGCTCCAACTAATCTTATCGAAATCTTCTTCCTCATTCTTCCTTGCGAATGGTGGGTGCCAAGAAAACAATACGCTAAACTTAATGATTATGTTATGGCAGTCATCTATTCACCATTACTGTTAATAGCAGCTTGGTTTGAACAGAGAAGTGCGATAAGAGTCAAGGGAAATAGACAAAGAGGTGATGACGATGATGATACAGTGGAGGAGTGGGAACAATTGAATGGGGAAGTGGATTTCGAAGGAGAGGGCTGGGAAAAGAGAGTCAAGGGCGTTATACCAAATGTGGAGAGTGATGAGGCGACTTGTGAAGTAAGAGAGTTGAGGAAGGAAGTTGGAGAACTCAAGGAGTTGCTATTGAAGTTGGTGGGAGAGAAGGAGGGTGGAAGCGATAAAGGGAAGGGCAAAAAGAAGTAGACGAAGTAGTTGTAATCAGGGACAGTGCGGTATAAAGGGATAATTGGCT
Source organism: Botryotinia convoluta (assembly GCA_004786275.1). Taxonomy (NCBI): domain Eukaryota; kingdom Fungi; phylum Ascomycota; class Leotiomycetes; order Helotiales; family Sclerotiniaceae; genus Botryotinia; species Botryotinia convoluta. The sequence continues at coordinate 100,288 of PQXN01000015.1, read as the reverse complement.
GCAAAGGAATACGAATAGTCATCGTTGTTTGTGAATGGGAAAAATTGCTTTAGGAGAGAGACGGCGGATCATTGTCGGTAATGAATGGAACTGGTAGTAAGGAATGGAAAGCGGGGAGTTGAACGATGGCATTACTGGGCGATTATAGGGATTGACTGTGGCCTTTCTTCATATGCAAAGGGGAGAGGATGGTTTTATGTTGGGTGAAAAAGCAAGCTGTGTATTTAGTGACTATTATTGATACCAATATGAAATTTTAGCATTGTAAGAGTTTGTGGCTGTGTATTTGCTTGTTTGTTTGCTTGCTTACATCTATATGAATTTGGTAATTGCGATATGAAGAGGTGGATTTGTTAGTGCTTGATTCTGCTTAAGAAATGATGCGTATTGGTAAGTGCCTAGTATCTTCAGATAATCAAGAAAAGTCGCATATTTTTCGTGTTGTGTTGTGTATATTGCATATAGTGTGTATGTTAAGTAGGTGGATAGGTAGGTAGGTGATGTTTGGTATCTATCTGTCTGTGCTATAAGTAATGGTATGGTGGTGTGTGGTATGGTATGGTATGGTTCGCTTGTTTATATACATACATGCGCCTCTTTCCTCATTTTGCCGCGTAAGTGCATCTTTATTCGATTTTGAAAGGAGTTTGAGATCCTAAATTTTGGGATGGGGATGGGGAAGGAGGAGAAGGGGAAGGAGAAGGGAAAGGAGGGGTGAGGGGGATTTGTGGTGGGTTTGGGTGGTTGATGGGGGTGTGTGTGGGAGAATCTGTGGAGAGAGATGTTAGAGTGGTAGATTGAGAGATGAAATTTGTATACTGTAGATAAAGGAAGGGGGTTGGAAAATGAGTGGAGAGAGAGAGAGAGAGATATCCATATATTAACAATTGAAAATATCTACCTAGATCTAGTCACAATCCGTGCCTGCCTCGTATTACTAGGTACTTATATGATATATCTCACAACAAAGCAGCTAGGTATTATGTATGATATTATATAGTTCTTTATATTGAGATTTCCCGTTTTCCCTTTCTCCTTTTGTATATGTTGGGGATTTGGGGATTTAATAGCGTATATCGTGTGTGCGTATATAGGAGGAATGAATAAATAATCACACCACATCATATTGCATTATATACCCAACCTCCTCCTCTCTATACCCCATACTCCATACTGCATACTCATACTCCGCATCAAACTGAGACCCACGTGAGTATTTGAATTGTCTCACAATTCAGCAGAATAACTAATTGGAACATGGGATGGGGAATTGGGAAATAGAAGTAAACAGGTGGGATTGAGAGTGCGGGATGGGTGATTTGGCATATAGGCAGGATACTTCGCTGTCGCGAGATCTTTTGGGCGTTTGGGTCTCTGGGGGTTTGTGGGTTCCTGGGGGGTCATGGGGGGTTGCGGGTGGGATTCGTGGGGTGGATGGATGGATGGATGGGTGAGTAGATGGATGAGGGAGGGATGAGTGATGCGATTCCCACGCGACATCGACGGCTTTGCTATAATCCCAGAATCTACGGTACTATCCCTTTTTTAATTCCACGCAAAGCCTTGTATCTCCTTCCTGAGTCTTGATTTTCATATCGTCAGCATTACAAATGTCTTCTATCTCAGATATAGCATATCAGAAAGCGCATTCAGGAGATGACGAATCGGGGTGTATTATTGCTGCATCTGTGGTTTCGTTGGTGATTGTTTATTTGGTGGTTGGAATGCGGTTCTGGGGGAAGAGGAGAGAGATGATTGGTTGGGTTTGGGTGGTTTGGTATGTTGAGAGGGTTTTGTGTGGTGGGAAGAGGTGGGTGTATAGCGGGATAGAAGAGGAAAAGGAGAAATGGGCTGATGTTTCTGTGTGATAGGTATTTAATACGGCACTTTTGGTGAATTATCTTGTTGGTATGTATGTATGTTTACGTTTAGTGATCGGTCTATTTGGACTCCTAGGGAGCTTCGAGAACTGATATTGTATGCATCTCTTCATAGGTATCAAATATGGTCTTGGAAAACACTCGATATATTCTCCAGATCCGATGCCAGTAGTCAAGGTATGATCTCAGGTGAGAAAGACAATTTGTTCTTACTAAATTGCACCCCAGGTCTTGGTATCAGGAGAGATACTCTATACATTAACAATCTCCATGGTGAAAATCTCACTTATCTTCCTACATCGTCGATTACTCCCTCGACATTCAAATATCGATTTGGGAGTCGTAGGAGTAATCATTTTGGTATGGATATTAGTCGGCATCTTTTCAGGTTCAAACTACACTCCAGCCAAATTTCATTTCAATTTGCATTTCCCTTTCCATACCCTACTTCCCTCCTCCCAAACCAACCCTCAAATCCCTCTCCCTCAAAAGCCACACCACCGCTGCTCCCGGCCCCACAAAAACACCAAACCCCAAACTCCAAATCCATAACTTGCCAACCCATCTCCACGTAACTTGTTCTCTTGAATTAATATTCAAACTGATAGCCCATATAAACGCGGCGCTGGATCCGATACATTGATCATATTGCAAGAAATGATGGATTGCCATTGCCATAGATTCCATTTGTTTTTGTGACCAAAAGGATGGAGGGATGAAGACTCGAGTGAATGTGAAGAGGGAACGATGGTGGGGAGAGAAGAGGAAGGGGAGGAAATAGTTGCAGGTTATGAGTGTGAGAGGGAGAAGATGGCAAACTGCCGATACTATGAGGGCGAAATAGTGGGTACGTCGTAGGACATTGGTTTGTTGAATGCGAGTTGGTGAGAGGAGATGAGTATTCTTATTTTCATTTTTGAGTGTTGAAGAAGATATTGGAGAATGGAGCACATGATCTTGGGTTTGGAAAAAGAACTTGGGATATATAATTCCCAAAAGAACTTGACATGCAGAAATCCAAATGGGGAAACCCTGCCAAACACCCCCAACCATTGTTTGGTAACTGTCGAGCAGAAGGGTAAAGACATTAATGACGATGGGATAATATATCCGATACAAATAGATACTGGTAATGTTGCCAGGGTGAGGTTCTTCCGAATACTGATTTCTCTAGCCATATTCCTACCAACTGCAGCAGCGGTACTAGAAGTAGACAGATGAATGCAGCAATAAATCGGCATGATGAATCCATATCCCAAAATTTGCATCGCGAGTCCCCAAGAAAGGAAACTAGTAACTCGTCAGACCAATTCAGATCAGATTTATATCATCGTTCAAGACAGGAAATCACACGCACAAAGCAAAAATAGTTCCTCGGTTCCCCTCTCTCAAACTTTCAACCATGATAATAGTGATCAGAGAAACAAGCTGTCCGGCAAACTGAAACCCGTACAAAGAAAATTCAGGAGCAGAACCGTCTGGAATATTCGCAAACATGACGCCAGCGAGTGTGAGTAATTTGTGTATGGGAGCAATCCCGCAGAACTGCGTAAGAATGGGATTGTTGGAGCCGGGAAAGATATAGGGTCCGCGGTTGTAGAGATGGAGTAGTGCGAATATATAGCCGTTTTGGTAAATGGTAATGCACATTGCGTGGATGCTGAGTATGTGGATTACTGAGAGGATGGTTATGGAAGGGCGATTTGTTATGATGTGGGATTTTGGAGGTTGGAGCATTCTGGGCAGAGGGGTAAGGTGTGGGAGGTATGGAATATGAGAGTTTAGATTGATAACTGCAGGTAAGTGGTTGTAACTGATATTTGATCATGAAAGGAAATTGTGTAAAGCGAAGGGGGGCAACAGAACAATCGAAATCTATTCTTGCTAAGTCACCGGAAACACGTTTTATTCTTTAAATGATGAATTGAATGTACCAAATCACTCCACTGGGTGTTAACATGCGTGATGAATAAACACGAACGTAATACAAGACTGCAAAAGCTGCGTAGCTTAAATTGACTGTAAAAAAAACTATACGCAAGCTGTATACTATCAAAATTCCACAAGTCCAACATCACCGGGAAAAGGAGTATTGAAATTCGCTTAGATATCGGGCGAAACCTTCATGAATCTTTACTGGAAAAAGATAGGTTGTCTCTCAAAAGATTGTGCTAGGCTCTCCATGCTGTGGGACTAGCCACCATAAATCAGAGCTAGATAAAATTATGAATGGTTTTTATAAAAAAGCTCTGCTGTTAGTGCTATTTGCATCAGTTAAATGGACTTCCATTCTGGATATCACTAGGAAGGCATTTTGTGAGGAGAAAATTGGCAAATTGAGGGCCAATTCAACTGGGAAGAAGGTTGAGCAAACATCTGGGAGAATCTGTAATGTGGAAAGTTATCACACACACGAACGATTATTTCAATACTAGAGGCGGCACAGGGGATTTTCGGGATTCTCATAGATAATCGTCTCGAGTAGTCAGTGTCAAATGTAACATTTTGATAATCAAGAGACGCCATCAAATATAACAAATTACTGAGCAAATTGTTTGGCAGATAGAATTTCACGCAAAATTTGAATCGCTAGAAGCACAACCTAGTTTTTGGAGGAATATGTATTGAGTTTGGATGTTTGAACGAGAGGATGCTGGGCTTTATAGAGGAACATAGCAGAGCATTTCCTCATTACCCTGGGGGAACTACAGTGGGTGCCAGATTGGCATCCTGGGATTGAACGTTGATCTTCTGAGCGGATTGATAGTACACTGACGATCTCAAGGTAGTACCTGCAGGAGTGACAGCCCAGTTTCCACTTTCCCCATGTAACAGGCACATAAGTACCATCATCCTAGAATTAAAAGACATAGCAATCCCACTCCATATCCAAAATCAAGACTTACTCAATAATACCATGCATCTTGAAACTCGCTGCACACTTATCTCCGGTCGATCTAGGAGTGACCTAATCAATTCCACATCCATCATCATATCAACATCTCAATGATATTGCAATCAGTAATTTCTCTCTATAAGAAACACAAACATATCTATCCATGAGAATCTCGCAAATCATGGAAATACATTATGAAACAACAGGCTTTGATTTATTTACTTTCGACAAACTCTCAGCGATTTTCTTCCGCTATCAACAAACAGTAAGTACTAATTACCAATTGTATCCCAACCTTGTTGTTGGAACACCCATCATAGTATCTCATAACCACATGAACAAGTCTACATTTACCCCATTCAATAACTTTTGCAAATATTCAGTCTCACTATCTCTCCAGACGGACCATTCATCATAAGACAAGACAAAATATATCAAGAGGTATAAACATAATTTCCAATCCACAAATCCAAGCTCCAGTCCTATATACATGATTCGCTTTTATCTTCTACTCCTCCACTGATAAGACCACCACCCGAGAGAAAAAATATGTATAAACAACGAACAACAACTTATTCTGAGCACCGGCAACGATCTATCTGGGAATTACCCGCTACGCTACAGCATACTGTGGTATCTTGAATGACAAAGAAAGCGCAGCAGATTTAGTTCTGTGCTTCTTGAGCAAGTTGTTCACCGAACATGCTCTGGACTAATTCTCCACCTCTGATGGCGAGGATAGAAAGGAGGGAATCGGATAACTGGGGTTCTGTTAGTATTCATTCGTATTCCTAGGAAGGGAAAGAAACTTACTCCGTGCGTCGACTCATTACAACCCTGTAACCAGATTCCTGCACCATTTTGTACCTTTCCATCTACCACCTTAACTCTATAATCTCTGGTTACTCCCCACTTGCCCTTTACAGGCCCGTTCTCCCCCTTAACATCACTTCCTTCGCCTGTAGCGAGCTCCTCGCACCCTCGGAGAATCTCAACATGAGCATCTCTTCTATAACCAGTAGCGGTGAAAATATAATCAACATCCAACTCCTCTTCTTCCTTCTCAGCTCCCTCCTCAGTAACAATCTTCAGTCTCAAAGAATCATTAGAAGGAGAAGCTGTAGCTTGAATTACTCTTCTGTTTACAACGATGGCGGCTCGAGGAGTAGCACCAGTGCGTTCGCACTTGATACGTTGAATGTAGAGTTTATTATAGAGATGCTCGAGGAGCTCAAGACGGACAACACCGTAGTTTGTGGCGCGGTCAAGGACGATACCCGCGGCACGGAGGTTGGAGGGGCGGTTGTAGTGAGGGGTTACGCGGTCGGGGTCGAAAATTTCGTTTACACTGCGAGTCTCAGTTTTGTGTCTATTGATGACGGTAAAGGAAGAAAACTTACAAAGGACTATCATCACTAGGTCTCAAGCTCTGACCCTTAACAATCAACTTAACAGTAACACCGGTCTCCTCTCCAAAACGTTCCCATAAATCATTGTAGATTTCTGCAGCACTTTGTCCACTACCAATAACAGCAAATCTCAATGGCTTTCTAGTCTCCTTTTGCAACTTTTCAATCTTTCCAATGCTAGTAGCATATTGCGAAGAGTGCAATACACAAGGCTTATTTTGCAAAACAGGAGGAATGATAGCCTTTCCACCAACAGCGATGACAACATTCTTTGCTGCGTGTGTGACTGTCTCTCCAGAAGATGAGGACGAAGAAATAGTAAAGCCAGGGATCTTTCCATCTTCAGCCGAAGGCGATGAAGGAACAACTGACTCTACATTTGCACCATATTTCACACAACCTTGCTTCTCAAAATGGCTAGCGCACCAACGCAAGTAATCCTCGTATTCCATACGAGAAGGTAAGAAAGTGCTCAAATTGATAAAGGTATTCAAGCGTCCCTTGGAATGCAAATAGTTGATGAAGGTAAACTTGGATCGGGGATCACGGGGCGTAGCTAAATCTTTCAAGAAGGAGATTTGCATGCGAGCACCAGGGATTTGCATACCGGCGTGCCATGCGAACTCAGATTGCTTCTCGAGGAAAAGAACCTTTGGTGGGGGTAATGAGGATTTGGAGTAAGCGTCGTGGAGAGCGATGGCAATGGCGAGGGAGGCTGGGCCGAATCCGACACAGATTAAGTCAAGGGTTTCGGTCGAGGAGTTGCTGGTAAGAGTTTCTTCTGGGGAGAGGGAGAGGTTGTTCATCTTCAGAGAAGACATGAGTTTCTCGCCATTGATGGCAACTGGACGAAGTCCCTCGGGTGAGTTACCCGTGCTGATTGCTGAAGGAGCCATTTTTCTTATTTCGATTCGAGGACAAGTGTAAGATTGTATATGAATGTAACGTGATCAAAACTACTGATCAAGTGATTTTATATGTATGTTGATTTTCCAAACTTCTGAGAGTAATTCGAATATACTTTTATTCGAATTTCCTCAACGATTCGTATTGTCCAAAAAACCAACACCGAAAGAATATTCTCTTTCTCTTAAATAATACTATTCCAGATACCAAAAACTGTACTTTCCCAAGAGATACAATGATACCTCTACCACAAAAATCTGCTTTGCAATCCAAGGATTCTGATTGGAGACTCGATATTCCTTCGAAGCCTCGTGCAACTGCCGTTGAATACAAGTGCGAACTTGCCGTGCGTCCGATAGTCTTAAAGCTGTGCGGATTGGTACAAAGCCGTAAGTATTAGAAAGTACCAACTGGTTTTGGCGGTAACTGCGTTTGGTGGTGTTTTGGAGGAAGGAGTATGTCGGTTAAGAAGTTCAATTGGTTGATTGACGAATTGAACTAATTTGTACGGCCTAAGATAATCGATAATTGATAAAGTGTATATCGATGACGGAATGACCAAGATAAGAGTGATATTTAAGGTAAGGAGGACTTATTTGGAATATCTAAAAGGATAATTGTAGATGAAGGAGGGAGGCTATGAATTATTGTCGAATAAACAGATGGTCGATCGATTTAAAAATAAAATCAAGAAATGATTCAATATGTGATCTCGATAATGCAGAGGGAAAAGGGTGAATAATAAAGCCTAACTGATAAAAGTAGATGATAGAACTGACCAAAAAAAAAGAAGAGTCCAGATACTTATTGTGAAGGATATATGTATCTCTCAGTTAATAGAAAGATGTAAATGGGATTTCTGAAGTATTGTGTAATAGAATCTCGAATCATTAATTCAGTTACCCGAGCAAGAACATGGGGGACATCAACAATAAAATCACAGAACATGTATGCCAAGATTTCTCATTGTCATTGGTAGGTATAATGGCAGGTTAGCATATGTATATTTTGATTCCAGACATGGACCTTTTCCTGTTTATTATGGGGCAGCCAAAGATCATTCATGGATGATGAGAATGATGTTGTAGGGATGGCGAATATGAATGGTGTCAACGAGGATGTGGAAGGTAGATTTGTGCACAAAGTATGAGTAGAATGGACTGACTCGACCGATTTTTGACATGATATGATATGTACATCGTCTGATTTTCTTGATATGTACATCGGACATGCTTTCCTCTTTGAATGCTACATTGTAGATGTTTTTTACTTCTTGATATTATAGGTTAGTCTTCTCGATTGCGTCGCTAGAGTTATGTGAATGGATAGATCGTACAGTAGCTATACTCGAGCAGTCCTACCGGTAAATATCCACTAAAGCTACTCCAGTCTCCAACAAGCTGTCAGTGACCTCTCTGTCACTACGCGCTTACATTGTTCCGGCATGAAAAAGGTCGTATGTAGCATGTGAACGTGTGTGCGGGGTGCTCGTAGTAACTTCTTCCAGTAGTAGATGGCGACATGACTTTTTCGTTAAGAGGACAAACCAATGAACAATTCACCTCGGAGACAACTTTCTAATGTCTCCACTTAGTTGCCAAGAGAAATTATCAGATCCGTCCCGAAATTTGTAAAGGCATGACGGATAAATGCGGAGCAGGGGAGGGAAAGGGTTGAAAAAAGCTCATAGATACATACCAAGGTTCGAGCTACGGAGCAATGGTACGTACAGTGATACATACTTTTCCAACATGTTGAAACTTTCTTGAAGAATCCCTCTCATTCTCCACTCACCGACATCGGTCCACATTGTTTCGTACTCGTTATCAGATCCTTTGCTCAAACTAGATGCTCCACTTCATTCAATCTAACTGGCCAATTCCAGAAACTAGCGATGAAAATTTTTTATCAGATGAAAAAGATAATCATAATCCCTGCTAATCTCTACTTTTTCCTGCCTCTGGTAAATTATACTAAAAGAGTGAGATGCAGCTTATATAGTCACCATGCAGATCTCCTAGATTCAAATAGGCATGTCCGAAGCGATGGGAAACCTTGCTCGCTTTGGATAACTAAGATTTTCCAGGGCTTTAACTCGATATGGATGAAAGTGGAAAGAACTTCTGTCGTCCTAGATTTCGTAATGTGGGATGATGCAGGTTGGGCTCGACTTGAGATGCGTAACCTCAAAGGGAGAAATAATGCAGTGGGGTCACCACTTAAAGAAAACCAAATCTACTCGGTACCGGGGAATCAGATGGCAAAAAGGAATGGCCAATTTGTGAAGTGGATTAGAGCCCTGCATTATATTATTAACGTTTGCACCAAAGTGCCGACCTTGGGAGGTATCAGCAGCGGTGTAATGATTGGTGTGGATAATTTGGAGATATCGAAAACATGGCATCATATTGTTGTGTAACTCGTGTTGGAATAGACGATGCGGGATAAGGATTGTTACGACGATACGAGATTCAATAATATGTGACCAAGTTTGTTTGCCTGGTCGGAAGGAGACACGAGCACTGATTCACTAATGGTTGGTATATAAATAAATGCAAATCTATACTGAGTTCCTTTCTTGACGTTTCGATTCCTGCATTATCTTCTTATCTATAAGCCGTTAAGGATTAAATAAACGTCGTGTCAGCTGTCCCTGATTTATGCCGTGTTCCGTACCACCGCTTAGATTTCCACCTATCCATGGTAATGGAATCATAGTATTGTACAATTGGATATGAAAAGCGAATCCAATGCTATGCTACAGAAGTAAAATGAACAACATAACTCACATCAACCCAAATCCTGCGCTCTGATCATTTCTTCATAGATACCGCCACCATTCATCAATTGCTCGTGCTTCCCTTCTTCCACTATTTTGCCACAATCGAAAACTAAGATGCGATCCGCATTTTGTACACTGGTAAGACGATGTGCAATCATGATCGTAGTTCGTTTACGAGAGACAGCTTTGATTGCTTCTTGTATCTGAGCTTCAGAATGCGAGTCTGTAGTATGTTATTGTTTGATCTCTTGGCCAAAAAAATAGAGTCCTTTACCAAGAGCTGAAGTGGCTTCATCAAGCAACAGAATCTCTGGGTCGCGAATGTATGCTCGGGCTATTGCAACTCGTTGCTTCTGCCCCCCAGACAGTTGAGAACCATTTATACCGCATTGTCTAAAATTGTTAGCAACTTTGTGAAGTCTGGAAAGAATATACATACGTCTCATAACCATCGGGTAACCCGTTGATAAAGTCATGAATCCCGACAGCTTTACAAGCAGCTGCGATTTCCTCCATTGTCACAGTATGACCTGGCCGAGCCCCTAACCCAACATTGAACGCCACACTACCCGAAAACAAATCAGGATCTTGAGATACGAGACTGAGTCGAGCTCGATGTTGAGACACAGGAACTTCCCGGATATCTATGCCATCAAGAAGAATTGCGCCAGACGTTGGATCGTAGAATCGCTCTATTAATGAGATGGTTGATGTTTTTCCAGCTCCTGATTTTCCTACTAAAGCAACTGTCTCGCCAGCTTGTACGGTAAAATTCAGGTTGGTGAATATGGGTGTATCGGCGCGAGATTTGTAGGCGAGACCAACATTTCTAAACTCGATTGTACCAGAAGGAATTGGAGAAGTGTCATTCAAGGTCCTATTTGGAGAAATAGTCGCAGGGGTTGAATCGTTAGTAAGGTCAATAGTTGGTTTCTCATTATGCAATTTAAAGACTCGAGATGCGGCGCCCTTTGCCCTCCCAATATCTGGCGCCAGACTGAATAATTGCCCTGCGGCTTGAGCCGAATACAGTATAGCGGGGAGCACAATAAAAAATTGACGAGATGAATAATATCCCTCTCTCACTTGCTTGGCTCCCCACCAATAAGCAAGAGCATATATGCAATATCTGTAAGCTAATTAGCCATTTGCCTCGCTACATAAAGAGGATACTTACGTGATTGCTAGCGCAAATGCAAGAAGTATATTGCCAAGCGCCGTGTTCCTAGAAGTCTGTTTTCGATGCTTATTGACTGCGACCTTGAACTTTGATGAAGTTTCTCGTTCTATTCCAAGTGCAGAAATGGTGCGAATTGCCCCACAAGCCTCAGTTGCGAATGCGGAAGCGTCGACATATGCTGCTTGGTTCTTTGCCTCTATTTGAGCCAACACGCGTATCCGAAAGTATCCCGCAAGGAGAATCACTGGCGAAGTACCTAAAAGAACAATCGCGATTTTCCAAGCCACAGCATGTGCTAAGATAGCCCCACCGACGACTGAGACAAAACCGGATATCATAGTTCCGATGATCACACCCGAAAGCCCACTCAAGTGGCCGGAATCCATGTTCATAACAGAGATAAGGGCAGAAGTAGATCGGCCTGACATTAAAAACCATTCCATATCTTGTCTTAATATGGTTCGGAGGGATAGATCTCGGGTTCTCATGATTAAAGTTTCGGAAACAATTCCAAAGCAGGACCCAGAAGTTGTGTAACCAAGAAGTGCAACGATTGCAACAATGGAGAACATTAAACAGAAAAAATCAACCTGAGAAGACGGGACAGAGCCGTTGAGTAAAGAAACCAAGTTACCGAAGATAATAGATTCGCCAATGACCAGACCTCCCGTTGCAGCACAAGCCACGAATGCAAGTAAAGCAAAGGGAATTTCAGATTTCGTTAAAGCAAAACAGCGCCGAATTATTGCAAACGTTCCGAGAGGTTTTGAAGATTCAGAGTCACTTTCTTCAGGTGAGTCTTGTACAGAATTATCCTCATGATCAGAAAGCCCGTCAGATGAGGTGGATGATTTTTCGATGGTTGGAAGTTCGAGGGATTCAACGTGTTGGCTTTTGTGAGAAGAATTTAGTCTTTGTGCTTCGATCAATTGACGATAAGCACCCTCGGGCTTCGACATTAGGAAATCGTGACTTCCCTGTTCAAGAACTAGACCTTTGCCCATAACGATGATATTATCAGCAGCCCTCACTGATGCAAGACGATGAGCAACCATTACGGTAGTCCGCTTACTCGAAGATCTTGCTATTGCAAGAGAGCTCAAGATAGCCGCTTCGCTGATTGTATCAAGTGCACTAGTAGCTTCATCTAGTATCAATAGAGGAGGGTCACCAACTAAGGCCCTAGCAAGGCATAGTCGCTGTTTCTGGCCACCAGAAAGCCTCGTGCCGGATGGCTCACCAAGCCAAGTATCCAATCCATCTGGTAGCAATTTAATGAATTGCCAGGCATCGGAAGCCTTCGCAGCATCTATGCACTTCTCTCTCATCTGCTCCTCTTGCAGAGCAATTCCTTTGTAGCCATATCTGATATTATCGTAAATGGTTCCCGAAAAGACTGCTGGATCTTGATCAACCAAGGCCATCTTCTCGCGGAGACTAGCTAAATTGTATTCAGGTATCGTGTGGCCGTTAACTCGAACAGAGCCCCGTAATGGGTCATAAAGTCTGAAGAGAAGCGAAGTGATGGTTGATTTGCCACTTCCAGATGCGCCTACAATGCCTACAGAAGTTCCAGTTCTAATTTCTATATTGACTGAATCCAAAACAGTTTCGAGTGGGCGTGCTGGATAAGAAAAGCTGACATCTTCAAATGTAATGCTTCCTCCTGTATCTAGTGTCTCGCTGTCACAGCTAATTCCCTCTTCGGAGTATACATCGATTGGTATGCTGGGATAGTCTATAAGATTGAATATTCGCTGCCCAGCGGAAGCGGCGTTTGCGAAGGATTGAACAAATGGGCCTGCTGCTCCGATCACAAATGAAGCGTCAAGTATTAGAAAGACAATGGCATATACAGTTCCTGCACTGCCAGACGAGCCTGAGTTGATTATCTTGGAGCCTTGCCAAAATGCTAAAGCATTTGCTGAAAACCTTTGTATTGTTAGCACTGTAAGACAGATAAGATTCCAACAGCCCAGACTGAATATGGCTTCAAACATTCGAAAGTGGTAAAATATTCACAGTGAATTCGCCCTTTCAAACTAGTCGAAACATTTAACGAGACTCAGAATTGAAACCTTGTGATCACCAGACTGCAGTGCGGACCATTGGAAGCCATGAAAATAGGGCTGAAAATGGCATAACCTACGCAATAAAAAATACACTGCCAAGCATCAGTGCACCCGTCACAGCTTTTTTTGCACCGTATCTCATTGCAATAACTAGATTATTGTGATGAGAATCTGTTAAAGCATCAAAGGCATCAAAAGCTTGAACCACTTGTATTGCCTTCACAGCTCCTTCAGCAATTGAGTTTGCGATTGTATTACTCTCTGCTGCGGCCTTGGCGTATTTATTCAATGTGGAGGTACCAATAACAACAACCAGTGTCATAGAGGGAATTACCGCAGCAAAAAGGATTCCAGTGAGACGAGCGTTGAGAAAAAACCCTACTATGAATGCTACAATAAAATAACTGCAAGATTGCAGAAATAGGCCCACTTTCTCAGCTGTACCAGCTTGGACTGTTTGTGCATCTACAGTCAGACGACTGGTAATCTTGAAATGGTTAACTTTAGTCTTCTTACTGGATACGCGGTCTTACATCTGGACATTGAGTCTCATAATATGTCTGATCAAGTCTCAAAGCTCTGTCGACCATCTGTATCCGTAAACCTCGCGATACTCTATCGCCAACGATTCCCCAGCAAAATGCCCAGCCCCATGTTACTATGAAATATGCGCACGCTGCATGGTTAGCAATTGCTTTGAGATTTTGAAAGATGTAAACCCTAACCAACAGCAACCAATTGATAGACTCGGGAAACAACTTCCTCCTCGGAAGGCGGAAAGGCATCAATGATGCGCGCGAATATGATACCGATTATAGGAAGAGCTGTGATACCGAAAAGTTTCGTCAGAATAGAACTACACAGACAATGAAGATATACTGACGTGCCCCAGCAGCGATTGCAAATAGTACTCCACAAAATAAGATGAACCGAGACTGAAGGTCGTCCAAAGGTCTGAAAAGAGCGACATAAGAGGATCCACGTCCTCCTGATCTAAGTGAGATCCACGATCGTTTGACTGGGTTGGCATTGTTGGCATTTCCCCCATCTTCTGTACTTCGGGACATGGTCTCCGTCATTTAAAGATGGTGTATGCAGGTTATATCCCCCCAAAAATGGCGATTATGCAGCGGCCAAAGCCCGAAGCGGCCGAAGTATCCTAAATCTCCCTAAGTCGAGACCGCCTTGTTTCTATCATATACACCGTAGATGCCTTCATATGAAAATTCATCTGCTGGTTTGCGTACAGAGAAATTCAATTTTGGTTCGAACGTGTGATGATCGAATCAGCAAAGAGATAATGAGCAACAACGACGTCAAGTGATAGCCGAGTAATATTGTCGTGATCACAATAAAATAAAAGTGGTTGATAAAGTAAAGGGACTACCTTTGCCACTAAAACGATTCTGCTATAGAGAAGAAGGAAATGGAGTATGGAAAAAAGTTAATTGCATCGGCATTGAAAACTTCGCATCATTATTTAGCCTCAATCTTACTAGAGGAGCTGTCTCCGCTGAGGCAGAATCCACAAATCAAGGAGGATTAAAAATCTAAAAATCAAAATATACTAAAATATCTCAAGGCATGCAATGAAAGCAGCAAAAGTTGTGCATAAGTCAATGGACAATACATAATTCGCCACCAAAATAGCATAGAATCTAAGCATCATCTCAGGATTTACCTAGCGTGATAAATTCCAAGACTGGTATTGATTTGACATGTTCAGTGACAATCACTGATTCCAAAAAGAGCACTTTTAAAGAATTCCGGATTCTATTGCATCCGAAAATGGCTTTTCCCAACTTTGGCTCTTTTTGGCTCAGATTCTGATAGTGTGAAGCCCTCGGCTTGATCAGCAAATGGGACGTAACTTTAGCACGTAACTTTAGCACTGGCTAGGAATGTCGTATTTCATGATTAGCTGCAACGCTTGAGATAATATGGAGTAGTGCTAGTTTTTGATGATATTGTGAAGTAAGATCTACAATCGTACATGAAAGCAAATTTAGTATTGCTACTCCATTTGCTCCGAAGATCGGTTTCTGCGGATCAGATTAGATGGAAAATTTTCATCTGATAAGATTAAAAACCTGTGAGCATTCAACAAGCATCAAAGACCCCACCAATTTCACCATCCTTGTTTGGAACCTGCAGCTCGAGCCTCGTGCAGACCGCAGTAAGTGTATGACCGACCGCTGCTGACCAGGGTTATTGCATTATTAGCTGAGAAAAACTTGAAATCCTGCATTGATAAAGTGGGTGGATGCGGTTCCAGTGTGTCCAATATAATCAAACCCTTGTTTGCCATATACCTGGTGACTGGCCGGCAGTTCAACGGGTATTTGAGCCTGTGAGTATCGAGAGGATGTAAAAGCAAAAGAAGCTTCCAGCAATACGGTACAATCAACGATGGCTCGAGTTCGTATGCTCCTGGATATGGACGAGGTTGTCGCTGTGCGGACAGTAACAAGTGAGGTATCGAGTATTCTTCTCTAGAAACAGCTGCATGATTAGAAGATGACATAATAATAAGGCTGCCCCTTGTATCACGTGATATATATATATATCTCTCAATTCGTAAATTAAGTAGGTGTGAGCCAGGGGGGTGTGTCCCAGTCTTTTGTATATATGTGCGCCTCGATAGTTAAGAAGATTACAAGACGAAGTGTAGCATGATATATCATTTATATTCTAAACCTAACATGGATGTCCGATGCAGACATAAAATATCAAAAAACGTGATCTCCCAATAAAACCCAGAAGGCTAAAGTTATTTTCCGCCTATAGCGCGAATGGTACATGTTCCCTCTATCCGCCTCGCCAAGAATTAAGAGTACGAATCGTACTTGGGTTGTGCTTCTTGTACTCCTCATCTGGAAACAGATGACGCTATCAATTTTGCCTATTTTTTTTTTACCAATTCCTCTAGCAGATGGCGCGTATTTCGAGTCGCCTTGCTTCTTCCTTACTTACTAGCTAGGTACTTCCATATACCATCTGTTTTGTTCCTATCACCTCTGAGCATTCACACATGGAATACAACGTCTATCCACTTTTACCTTTTATCTCCGTTAATAGTAATACAGTAGCACCACCAATTCGTTCAATCAACCAATCCTGCCTTCTCTAATGGTCATCATTCAGATCTCTTGCTCTATGACTAATTCAATGTTAATACAAATCAATCATCTTTGCTCTTTCTATGGTAGGTTTCTCAACCCACGTGAATAACACAAGAGCTCGTTGTAGTTAATACACCATCGTTACAATCACTGTCCGGCATGAGAAAGAAATACAAATACCCCCAGCAGTGACCTGACATTCAAATAATCTTCTGTAGCAACAGGACATATAAAACGATCATATGCACTTACAGCGCTCCAGATTATGAGGATCGACCTGCATGATCCAAAATGGATACAAAGATTTCGAGTTTGAATGACCCGCCAAGACTTTTGTCTGGGCCACAACTTCTACATGATTTGATCCGATGGGATGAATACGAAAATTCTTGTGCAATTGACTTCACTAGTCACGACAGACGAGAGAGGTACCGTTATCGAGATATACAAGCTTGTGTAACGTCTCTCGTTACACGAATCCAATCAACGATCAAAGGTTATCAAACATCTCAACAGCAGCACATCGTCCCAATATTGCTACCACAATGTCCTGGGTTATACATCTCTCAACTCGCAATCTTGCAGTCGGGAGGGGCCTTTTGCCCTATCAACCTCGATGCGCCGAGAGATAGGATACGATTTGTCGTGGGCGACGTTTCTGCGAGTATTATAATCACGACACCGGAGTTTCGAGACTCGGTTTCTTGGGAAAATGGCCCCAGAGTTGTTGTCGTCGACGAGTTCCCCATTGTTCCCACGGAACTGGAAGAAACAAATGAATCACGTGAACCCACCAGCAATGATCTTGCATATGTTATGTACACTTCTGGTTCAAGCGGAACCCCAAAAGGAGTTACAGTCAGTCATCTAGCTGCTTCACAATCTCTTTTAACTCACGAGAGTCTTATTCCCAATTTTGAACGATTTCTGCAGTTTGCTGCACCATCTTTCGATGTCTCTGTATTCGAGATCTTCTTCCCTCTGACTAGAGGTCAAACATTGGTTGGATGTGATCGTAGTCAGCTACTTAACGATCTACCAGGCATGATCAACAAGTTAGAAATTGATGCTGCTGAACTTACTCCAACAGTTGTGGGTGCCTTATTACAGAAAAGAGCCTATGTTCCTAAGTTGAGATTGCTGATGACGATTGGGGAGATGATGACAAGGCCAATCGTGGAAGAATTTGGTGGATCTGATACAAAAGAGAGCCTTCTTTATGGAATGTACGGACCGACTGAAGCAGCCATTCATTGCACCATTCACCCCAAGATGGAAGCAAGTGCTAAACCGGGCAACATTGGAGTACCCTTTGAGACGGTATCTGCATTCATAGCGGAAGCGGCCTCTGGGTCTGGAAATGAGCAGGATCTCAAATTTCTTCCGCAGGGCGAGCTTGGAGAGCTTATTTTAGGTGGCCCGCAACTAGCAAATGGCTATCTTAACAGAGAAGAGCAGAACAGAGCTGCCTTTGTGACAGTGGCAGATAAAAAATACTATAGAACTGGTGATAAAGGTCGAATTCTTGAAAATGGAAGTATAGAGATTCACGGCCGTATGAGTGGTGGGCAAGTTAAGCTACGTGGTCAACGTGTCGAGCTTGGGGAGATAGAAGATGCTGTCTACAAACATCCGGGCATTAAGACTGTTGTAGCAGTCGTGATAAGCGGAGTACTTATTGTGTTCGCTCTCACAAATGAAGAAGAAACTCATTCTGATCAAGTTCTGAACACTTGCTCACAGTGGCTTCCGAGTTTCATGGTACCCAGCGAGATCATTCTTCTGCAAGAATTTCCTTATCTACCGTCGGGAAAGGTAGATAAAAGAAAGTTGCAAGCAAACTACCAGCAACAACGTGAAGAAGGGGACGAACAATCAAACTTCACACAAACTGAAGTAACCGTGAGAGAAGTCCTGCGCGAGATACTTGGTCTATTCCCCCCAAATATACGTTTGGCAGCGGCAGGCCTTGACTCGCTCATTTCTATCAAAGTATCCAGAGAACTTCGATTGCGAGGATTCAACGTTGCAACTTTAGCTGTTTTACAAGCCGAAACATTAACCTCACTCGCGAGACTTTGTGAAAATTGTCCCCAGGTTCCAAGTTCAGCCAAGGCTCAATTGGCCACTACCAACTCAGAAATGCACGCTATGCTGAATGGCAATGCAAATGACGTCGAAATTTCTTACCCATGCACTCCGCTTCAAAATGCAATGCTTGCTGAAACTGCTCTCGACGGGAGAGCTTACCGCAACTGGATCGAGTTAAGTTTACCTGGACTCAGCGATATCGACAATCTCTATATAAAGCTACAAGATCTCGCTGATTGCAATCCAATCTTGAGGACTGGTTTCGCAGAGTCTTCTGATAATAGTGGATATATGCAGTTTGTATGGAAAACGTTTCCCGATTCAAACATTAAAACAGTGGACGTATTTACGTACGATTTTGGGGTTGAAAGTGCGTCACTTCATCGCCCGATTGTTTTCGAGATTCTACCTACTAAGTCCTGTCTAAAACTCTTGATCCATATTCATCACGCTCTATATGACGCCTGGTCGATAGATCTTCTGCTTGATGATTTGAATTGTCTGTTGCAAGATGAGATTCCAATTCCACGCCCGTCATTCGCGGATGTTGTGGGGGGTTATCTCAATGGCAGCCTCTCTTCTGATTCCCAAGTTTCTAAAGATTACTGGAAAGATCATATGGTACACCTCGAGCTTAGGAATTTACCAAATTTTCACACAACCAAGGTTGCTTCCGCTAGATTGGCTGTGGCGAACCACTCGACTCAACTTTCAACTTTAGATGTTGAACTAGCCGCGAAGCAACTGGCTTCGAGTCCACAAGCTATTTTTCAAGCTGCATACGCTCTGATCCTAGCCTCTTACTTAGGATCAACAGATGTTTGTTTTGGCACTGTTTTTTCTGGCAGAACTATCCCCCTTGCCGGAATAGAAGATATTATCGGACCATGTCTCTCAACCTTACCGATCCGTATCGATACCTCCATAGCTTCTACTCTCCAAGATCTCGTAGAAGAACTAAACAGTATAAATAGGAAACATCTCGAGCATAGCACCCTCCCACTTCGCGAGATCAAATCAGTCAACGGTTTCGAGCCTCGACAGCCATTATTTGATACACTTCTGATATGGCAACAGACTCTCCATAGTTATGACCACAGCAGAAAGAATGTCATTCTTATCGACCAGCTTGATCAACTAGAGTTCAATTTAACTCTTGAAATAACTCCTACATCAAACACCATTCAATTCAAGGCAAATTATCAACAGTCGATATTCCCAGAAAGCCAGATAAACATGCTTCTGCGTCAAATTGAAGATGTCGCGAAAACAATCATTCAGAACGCAGGATCTTCGCCTATCAATGTCTTCAATGAGAGCAACTCTGAATTACTCTCTTTGGAGAATCACACACCTAGCGTTGACCTTGGACCCAAGACACTGATATCCCCAGTGGAAAAAATCGCAGAAGAAGATCCCGATCGCCCAGCAATTGCGTTCGCGAGCAGAATCGAATACGACAGTTCAGACATTCAACACTTGAGTTATGGTACTTTGAATAGTCGTGCGAATCAGCTAGGACACTATCTATCTAATCATGGCGTTCTGCCGAATGATATTGTTTGTATATGCCTTGAAAAGAGTCATAATTTCTATGCCTCTGTATTGGCTATCACGAAACTCGGTGCAGGTTATCTCCCAGTTACTCCCGATATTCCATATAACCGGTTGCATCATATCTTGAGCGAAGCTAAGGTAAAGGTATTGATTGGGCATTCTTCATCACGAAAATTGTTAGAACAATTTACGGAGCAAAAGATTGTTCACATCGATGAGGTTGATCTGGATCAACAACCTACGAAGAACCTTGCTAGTTCCTTTGAGCCGGAGAACATCTCATATTGCGTATTTACTTCGGGTAGCACTGGAACTCCAAAAGGAGTCCTTGTCACACAAGGCAATCTTCTGAGCAACCTTGACGTCTTAGCGGAGATCTATCCAGCAACTAGCGAGTCTAGACTTCTCCAGTCATGTTCACAGGCCTTTGACGTGTCTGTCTTCGAAATTTTCTTCACGTGGAGAATTGGTGGATGTCTATGTTCTGCCGTAAAAGACGTTTTGTTTCGAGACATAGAACTTGCAATTCGCGTTCTGGAAGTGACTCATCTCAGCTTGACACCTACTGTTGCTGCTCTGATCGACCCACTTAAAGTTCCTAAAGTAGAGTTCTTGGTCACTGCTGGAGAGGCTGTGACGCAAAAAGTTTTCAATACATGGGCTGGCCATGGACTTTACCAGGGTTATGGTCCCAGCGAAACAACTAATATTTGCACTGTCAAGCCACAGGTCACCCTAGATGATCGTATTGACAATATTGGTCCTCCTTTCAAAAATACGTCTGTTTTTGTAGTTGCTCGCAACTCAGAGTTCTCCTTGGTACCAAGAGGTGGCGAGGGCGAATTTTGCTTTGGTGGCTCTCAGGTCTTCAGAGGATACATGAATCGAGCTCAAGAAGAGGGAAAGATTATTGATCATCCCGAATATGGACGTCTATATAAAAGTGGCGACTTTGGACGTCTGATGTCAGACGGATCTCTTGTTTTCACAGGCCGAAAAGATGACCAAGTCAAGATCAGGGGCCAACGAGTTGAGCTTGGCGAGATTAATAATATCTTGATCTCTTTACCAGATATTATAGATTGTGTAACAATGGTTATCAATGGGCAAGGTAGTTCACAACGCTTAATTTGCTTTTTTACGACTCAGGCAACAACGTCCGGGAATCTTCTTCCTCTTCACGTTGACCCAATTATTGTTAGCGAACTTTATAGAATACTTGAGTCAAAGCTCCCGAGCTATATGGTACCTTCAAACCTCATTCCGGTTTCAAACCTTCCATCGACGTCGCAAGGCAAGATTGACAAGCGTCGACTGATTAGCTTGTATGAAAGCTTTGAGCTCGCGTATCTTGACTCAACTACTAAATCTTCAAGGTCTTCTATAGATCATCAGTGGACAGGACTTGAGCTTGAGATTCGCTCCTCATTGAGTGAAATTTTAAAAGTTCCGGTAGAGGATATTGGTCCAGATACATCATTCTTTAGCTTTGGTATCGACTCAATTTCGGCAATTGCATTTTCCCGGGAGCTACGTCGGACGATCGCAATACCGATTGACATTTCTGATATTTTGAAACACACTTCTGTGGCCAGACTTGCAGAACATTTATCAACATCCGATGAGCTTGCACGCGACGATATCTTGATGGTTGATACAAACTTGGGACTCAGTGATGACTTTGTAGCGTCTACTTTGTCCCGGTTTACCAACCTGGATAGAGTTGCGATAAGCGTTTCACCTTGTACGCCTTTGCAAGAAGCTATGCTGTCCGCGGCCGAGTCTTCCTCAAGCGCTTCGTATAACAACCATGTTATGTTCAATATATTTGGTGATCTTGAACGACTTCGTGGCTGTTGGCAAGAAATGGTTCGGAGACATGAAATTCTACGAACTTGTTTTCTTGCTACAGAAATGCAAAAATTTCCTTACGTTCAAGTCGTGTTGCAAGACTTTGAGCTCAAATTCGGCTCTCTTGATTCTAGCACTTTGGAGGCTGCCATTCTTGAAGTGGAGACATATTTATCACACAACAATAATACCCCACCCTATAAAGTTAACATCCTGCATTTCAATGGCCAAAAGCGTCTTTTGGTCTCAATGCATCACGCACTTTATGATGGAGTCGCCCTGGCAATTCTTTACGATGAAATTGAGAGGCTGTACAATGATTTACCTCTACTTCCCGAAGTTTCCTTTACTCCATTTCTAGAACACATGAACTCAATAGATATCGATTCTTCCGATAAATTTTGGGAATCCACTTTACAAGGATACTATCCACTTCACTTAGAAGATGTGCCAAATCTGCCTGGCCAAGTTGAAATGGACAGCACTCGCATTCAGAAACTGACCGCGCAAATGCCTCTTAGTAGCGTCGAAAATAATATCAAGAAGCATAGTACCACCTCTCTCGCCGCGTTTCATGCGATCTGGGCTAGCATCATGTCTGAACTTTTTTGGAGCACTGATATTTGCTTCGGCAATGTAGTCAGTGGTCGCACTGCCCGGGTCGATGGTATTGAGAGACTGGTTGCGCCCTGTTTCAACACAGTTCCAATTCGGTTGGAAAACCTTCACAAGTCCACTTACCTTGAGGCATTCAGAAAATTACAAAATGCAAATGCCAACTCCTTGCCATACCAATTCACTCCTTTACGACGACTCCAGTCAAAGTTCAGTCCCGATGGAACTCGTCTATTTGATACCCTTTTCATTTTACAACAACCGTCGAAGGAGCTCGACTCTTCTATATGGTCCATTGTGGAAGAAGATGGTGCCATGAATTTTCCTTTAGTCTGCGAAATTATACCCAAACCCAGCAACGATACCCTTGAGATTGTTCTTCATACGTCTACTTCTTTATTTTCCGATTACGATGCAAATAATTTAATTCAGAGATTCGAAGACTTATTACAAACCGCCCTGGAGAACCCTCGGCGTCAAATTATTTCCTCGTCGGCAAGAGCGCAGATCCTCGCCGTTGACGAAGAAAGAGAGAAAAAAAGGGTGCAACTTTTGGACTCTCAACGCCAGGACAAAGCCATGAGTCCACTTGAACTAGAAATTCGAGATGTAATCGCCGGATTTACAGATGTTTCATCAGAAAAGATCGCTCGGGATACTAGCATTTTTAGATTGGGTCTCGATAGTATCAGTACAGTTCAGGTTGCGTCTCGCTTAAGAGCCCAAGGACATAATATTCTTGCGAGTGATATCCTACAGCATCCTACCATCGCGCAAGTTGCTTCGCATCTTGAACAAAATGACTCTTCAGTGAAAGAGAAGGACATTCAGTATGATTTCGCTTCTTTTGATCAGAAACATCGCGAGCCAATCTGTTCGAAAATCGGAGTTTTATCTAATAACGTTGAAGCCATCAGACCCTGCACAGCTGTACAACAAGGCATGCTTGCTCAAAGTTTGCATTCCGGGGGACATGAATATATTAACACCGTGTCTCTGGAGATTCTACCCGATCACTCACTAGAAGAAATCAAAGATTCTTGGACTAAAATCTGCAAGGCTCATGAAATGCTTCGGACAGCATTTGCCCAAACTGAAGATCCAAGTCATCCGTTCGCAATGGTAACATTCACGGAAGACTCGTTTATTCTCCCGTGGTTTGAAAGTGGAGCCCACGCACCCTCTGAGGACAATGATCGCCTCCGTAACCCATGGAACATGACCATAGACAAGAACGGGGACAAAAATCTAATTGTTTTCATTGCACATCATGCACTGTACGATGCTCAATCTATGCAGATGATTTATTCGGACTTTGCAAAGTTATATCATCGTCAAGAAGTGACCAGTCGACCCAGCATCAACACACTGTTGGGATCAGTTCTACAAGCATCTGAAGGAGCCCATGATGAGAAAAGGACATTTTGGCAACTGCCTGAAAACCGAATTGTGGTCAACAAGTTCCCTGATTTGACTCCCCTTCGTGTCACAATACCTAGTAACGCCGTTCGCGAGATAAAGTCTTCGGCTTCACTGAAAGACCTCGAGAACAGATGTCGAGAACTTGGAGTCACTATGCAAGCAGCTGGGCAAGCCACTTGGGCGAGGTTATTGATGGCATATACTGGAGAGAATGCTACGACTTTCGGCATGACGCTCTCTGGTCGATCCGTGCGTGATGATGCTGATTTAGTCGCCTTTCCAACTATCGTTACACTTCCTGTCAATTGTAACGTGGTTGGTAGTAACAACGAGTTGCTGTCCAGAACTATGTCATCTAATGCCCAACTTCATAATCATCAATTTACGCCGCTGACATCAATTCAAAAGTGGTCTGGATACCCCGAGGGACGGATATTCGACACCTTATTTGCGTACCAAAAGCTACCTGAGGATGAAGAAATTCTGAGTTCGCCATGGAAAGTAGTCAAAGAGGAGGCTACAGTGGACTACGTCGTATCTCTAGAAGTCCAACCTTCATCATCGGGTGAAATTACAATTCGGTTATCATTCAGAGAAGATATCGTACCCGCAGCTCATGCTGAGTTAATTGTCAGACAATTTGATGCGTTACTGCTGGATACGCTCCAAAATCCAGATCATCCTTGCAACATAGCGCCCGAAGCTGGAGTTGAGTTACTCTCCATTACTCCTGCACAGGATCCTGTTCTTCCGAACTCCGTAACGCTTCTGCATCAATACGTTGAAAGAGGTGCCAAGGCATGGCCGAATAAGGTCGCACTAGAGTTCGCAACTTGCCTTCAGCCAGGCAATTATCAAAGTCAAAAATGGACATATCGACAATTGGACGAAGAAGCCAACAGGGTAGCTCAGATGCTCCACACACGTGGAACTACTCCGGGCGAGATAATTGCCATTTGTTTTGATAAGTGTGCCGAGGCTTCTTTCGCAATTATTGGTATCATGAAGGCTGGTTGTGGTTATGTTGCACTGGATCCAAATGCCCCGGCTGATCGCTTAAAGTTCATCGTGGAGGATTCTGCTGCGAGATTAATCATCAGTGCAGGAAACCCAGCCCAAACTTTGAGATCTTTCGTAGACGGCGAAATGATCGATTTAACTGATCCGGCCACACTTCACAAATTTGCCTCTGAAGCCCCCGAACTTTCCAGAGAAATCACCCCCGAGGATATATCCTATTGTTTGTACACGTCTGGAACAACAGGAACACCAAAAGGATGTCTGCTTACTCATGAAAATGCGATTCAAGCGATGCTTGCATTTCAAAGATTGTTTTCTGGACATTGGACCACCGACTCGAAGTGGCTACAGTTTGCTTCTTTCCACTTTGACGTAAGTGTCTTGGAACAATTTTGGAGTTGGAGTGTTGGAATTTGTGTAGCTACAGCTCCTCGAGATCTGATATTCGAGGATATTCCAGTTGCGATTCAACAACTAGGTATCACGCACATTGACCTCACACCAAGTCTTGCACGTTTATTACATCCAGACGATGTCCCATCATTATGCAAAGGTGTTTTCATTACTGGTGGCGAACAACTCAAGCAAGAGATTCTTGATGTATGGGGCGAACATGCTTGCATTTACAATGGATATGGACCAACTGAAGCTACCATTGGTGTGACTATGTATCCTCGAGTACCGAAGAACGGTAAACCTTCCAATATTGGTCCTCAATTTGACAACGTCGGATCTTTCGTTCTGAAGCCAGGAACCGAGCTACCAGTTCTAAGAGGCGGCATTGGTGAACTTTGCGTTTCTGGAAAATTAGTCGGAAAAGGATATCTCAATCGCCCAGAACTTACGATTGAGAAATTTCCAACGCTTACCAATTTCAATGAGCGAGTATATCGCACCGGAGACCTCGTTCGTATTTTGCACGATGGCACCTTCCTCTTCCTCGGACGTGCTGATGACCAAGTCAAACTTCGTGGACAACGCTTGGAGTTAAGCGAAATCAATGAAGTAATCAAGAAAAGCAGGAACGATCTGGAAGAGGTAGTCACATTAGTTCTAAAACACAAAGCACAGGCCAAAGAGCAGCTGGTCACATTTTTTGTCGTCTCAGGAAAGAACGGGTCGAAAGATAGTGAAGTAATTCCCTTCATCAGAGATGCCTGTAGCTCGCGACTTCCAGGATACATGGTCCCAACACATTTCATCCCCATCAAAGCACTTCCTCTCAACGCAAACAACAAAGCGGATGCGAAACAACTCGCAGCTAAATTCAACGATTTGAGTATGGAGGATCTTCAAAACATGAGTATCCAGGTGCAGAACCATGCAGAATGGACAAACAGAGAGAAGAAGGTGGTAGACATCATTGTTAAGGTATTTCCCATCGACGTTCCCGAGTTAACACGCAGTTCGAATATTTTCCAACTCGGTCTCGACTCCATTAGTATGACTGCCTTTTCAAGCTCCTTGAGAACCTCGGGGTACAATAATGCCACCAACGCCACCGTCAGAATCAATTCCACGATCGGGAAATTGGTTGAAGCACTTCTTGCTGCCAAAACGAATGACGGCAGAGAAAACGCACAGCTTGTTACAGCTCAACTAAGAATTGCCGGGTTTGCACAGCAGCATACAGTCGCCATTTGCAAGGACTTGGCGGTTTCACCCGAACATATTGAGAGTATCGCACCTTGCACTCCTGTCCAGGAAGCAATGATCTACAGGTTACTTGAGAGCGATGGAGAATTGTATTATAACCGCTTCCATTACTGGTTAGCATACGGAGTCAATTCTGAACACCTTTCCGCTGCGTGGGATCTTGTTGTTTCTAATCTTCAGATCTTGAGAACCAGGTTCGTTTTAACAGACGATGGCTATGCCCAGGTGGTTCTCAGACCCAGGGCATCTTCGAAGCATTGGGAGTCGGGTACCGTATCAGAAACCTTGGACATTCTCAAGAAGCCGTGGTCCTTTGATATTAAACATCTCTTAGCTAAAGATGCCTTAGAGCTCAGTATTTTCCATGGTCTTTATGATGGAAGCAGTCTGGGAATGATTTTGAGTCATCTTTGCGACGAATTCCGCCAACTACCGAACATTCAATATGGACCGGATTTCCATTCATCGTTGGCTTATGGACCGCTATCAACAGTTCCCGGAAAGGAAGCATTCTGGAAATCCCATTTACAGACATGGACTCATTATTCCTTACCTCATGACTACATAGATCTAGGAACTCGTATGTTCTCTCGTACACTTGACCTACAAGACTTTGAAATAACACGAAAAGCCTTATCTGTTGCGCCGCAGGCTATAATCCAAGCAACATGGATCTCAGCTATTCAAAAAATCATTTCTACCAAGCTGACGACAATTGGCATTGTCACATCCGGCAGAGCTGTTGATTTCGAAGGAGTCGAAAAAGTTGTTGGACCTCTTTTCAACACTGTGCCCTTCCATCTTCCAGTCCAAGCTGGCACTCAAATTTCCTCAATCATACAGGAGTGTCACCAAATCAATATGGAAATGCAAGAGTTTCAACACACGCCATTGAATGATATTAAAAAATCGGTTTCTGTTGCAGCTACAAGACCACTCTTCGAGGCTCTATTCGTGTTTCAACGTCCGGATGCTAACGAGGACCACTTATCGAATATACTAGAAAAGACGATATTTTCTAGGGAGTATATAGATGCAGATGTAAGTGAATAGGAACGATTTCGAATAGAAGTCAAGCTAACTATCGTATAGTATCCGATAGCACTCGAAGCTACTCTGAATCACGATAGTACCAAGCTTATGTTGAATATGGTCGTAGAGAGCTCAGTTGTGACGGAGGAATTGGCAAGCCTTGTGTTCATGAAGATGGATAACACCCTTCGAACTATTCTTCCCGGTAACGATAAAGTGACACGAATGGTTGGGACTGAACCTTATGATCCGCTCCACTGGATTTTTCCAAAACCCTATCGTCAGCCGAACTTTAGCGACAATTCAAGTCACATACAGCCATCTTCGGGACCTTTACACCAATCTGTGCACTCAGGCCAAATACCCTTAACCAAAGAAAAAAGTGGTGTTGTTTGCAAGGAGATTGCGATTTTGGCCAAAGTTGATAAAATAGATATCCATGATCCTAGATCTATATTTGAACTTGGACTTGATAGCATCGATGTAATCAAGTTGTCTTCACGTCTGCGAAAGAACGAGATTGTGATATCTGTCAGCGGAATTATTAAATCTCAAACGATCACCAAGATTATAGAAGCTGCGACGCTTTCCAAAGAAATTACATCCGACACATTATCTACCGAGAGACTCGTGGATATTAGTCGCAAGCTTGGTGGGTATCTAAAGCCTAGGCTTCCTGCAGACTTCGAATCCATTTTACCGGCTACACCTTTACAAGAGAGCATGTTAAAGGAAATGGTTGCTTCCAATTTCAAAAGCTATTTGACCCTCCAGGTTTTCGAACTGAGTGACAAAACTCAAGAAAAAAAATTGCTGGACGCTGTGGATCTTGTTATTGAAAAGTCGCCAATTCTAAGAACGACCTTTCTTGAAGTTCAAGACCCGCAATCTCCCGTCAACTATGCACAGATTGTTCACAAAAAATGGAAAAAGATAGGCAAAGAATATCCAGTCACTAGGAACGGACATGTGAGCCTCGAAGACCTCTTACATGCAGTAGAAAATAGATTAAGAGCACGCTTGTTATCGATAGAGCGTCAAATGTTTGGAATAATTCCTGTGCATTTCGAAAATAAGAAATTTATAGTGATGGGAATTTCACACGCTCTTTACGATGGGAAATCACTGCCGATGATACACGATGATATCAGCAAAGCTTATAGGGAGCAAACAATTGCAAGTCGTCCAGACTATAGACCGTGCCTCGCAGAGATCTTCAATGCTGATAGTCATGAAGCAAAAGATTTCTGGAAGGCTACGCTGTGGAATTCGCCACCAGCGATCTTTCCAAAGCAGGAGTCATCACCAATTGACGAGACTACAACTCACCGACATGAGAAGCATTCCGAGTTCTCTCTAGAGGAAATCAGAAGTTTCTGTCGCTCTTCTAATATTACACTACAGACTCTGGGACAAGCATGCTGGGCTTTAGTTCTTGCAGAACTCATGGGCCAATTTGATGTTGTGTTTGGTACTGTGCTTGCCTGTCGTGATACAAGTGATACAGCCAGGGAAGTAAATTTCCCACTGTTCAATACTGTGGCAGTTCGATCAGTACTTCGCGGAACTGTGGGTCAAATGCTTCGGGATATGCAAGAAAAGAGCGATATGACTCGTCAATTTCAACAATTCCCCCTTGGGAAAGCTCAAGCATTCGGACTTGGCTCTCGAGACCATCCAACCAAAGATACCACTTTATTCGACACATTATTCACATACCAAGGTGCTCGAATTGAGAATGAATCTAATCCATTATATTCGTCATTTGGTGGTTCTTCAGATGTTCAATTCGCAATTTGTGTTGAAATGGAGGTTGAAGATAAAACTGATCGTCTTTACTGGACAACTGCTTGTAAGTCTGTGGCTAGAAATCTCACGCAAACCAAGGATATTCTCGAAAAATTAGATAAGGTTCTGGGAAGAATCATGGCAGACAAGCAAGAGAATATTGTTACAGTTCACAGTGACGGAGTCTCTGTATGCGGATCTTCTAGATTTCAACTTCGAGAAAGTCCCCATTCGCAGAAAAACTCCAAAGTACCTTCTTCCCCTTGGTCTCCAATAGAAATGGATCTCCGAAAATCAATCTCTTTCGTTTCAGGTGTGCCGGAGAAAGATATCCTTAAAGACTCAACAATCTTTCAATTGGGCTTGGATTCAGTTACAGTCCTCAAGCTTCCAGCACATCTCAAGAACTACAAACTTCATCTGACTGTTTCGGAAATCATGAGACATCTCACAATCCAGGATATGGCTGATCATTTAATCGGGAAACAAGGCCTGGAATCAAATACTCCTGCAAATGTCGAGGTCGATGTTGATCTCATCCTGGTTCAATCTACGCCATCCATTGACCAGGTCCAGCTCGAGCAATTGAATGATACTTTTGGCGAGATAGACTACATTATGCCCGCAACTGCAGGTCAAATGTATATGATCAGACATTGGCAAAACTCCCAAGGATCTCTCTTTCAAGCAACTTTTGAGTTCAAGTTATCTAGCGGCTACGATCCACATCTACTCGATTTTGCTTGGTATAATTTGCTACTTCAGCATGATATTCTACGAACTGGTTTCATTGACTTGGAGTCAACTATTGTTCAAGTTGTTTACATAGAGCCAACAAGTATAATAAAACATGTTGAGGAGCGACCTAATCTTCATCATGGATGTAGCCTTCAAGATCCACCAATAAGTCTTTATGTCATCACGCCGCCAGATACTTCGGAACAGGTCGAAATGCACCTAGTTATTCACCATGCACTTTATGATGGAATCAGCATCTCCTTGTTGTTTAAGAAATTGATGGCTTGGTATAATCACTCGGATACCATGGCTAGGTCCACGTCTACAATCGCCAAAAATAGATGGAAGACATTTGTGGCGACGGCAATACAGGAAAAGAATAAACCATCCGTGAGGGATCAATGGGTTGAGTATCTTGGCATGGCTCCCTCTAGCCAACCAAGCCCTGATCTAGATCTCGAATTTGAGGTAATAGGACCGGGAATCAGGAAGCCTAGTCGAGTCGAAGTTTTCAAACCTGGTGTACCAGCCAAAGGTGTCAAGCCACGTGCACAAAATGCAGGTGTTTCTATTGATCACATACTTATTGTTCTGGCGTCGATAGTCCTGAACGATCAACAAAATAAGAATGATGAGGATGCTGAAGAAGATCTCATCGTTGGTCTATATTTAGCCAATCGCTTTCCATTTTCACAGAATCTTTCTACAATGATGGCACCCACGCTCAATCTATTGCCAATCAAAATCGTGCCAATGGATCGAAATGAAGATGATGATTTAGCGATATCAGAGTTGGCCAAGAATGTGCAGAAAGATTTAGCTAAGATTAGTAGAGGAGGAATGGCTAACGTGGGGTTGGACGAAGTCTACCAGTGGACTGGTGTGAAAGTGCATGGATGGATCAATATTGTTAAAAACGTTTCTGATCACGGTGTGAAGATAGATGAAGAAGACTCCGAAGAGATGTCGGGTTGGGAAGTTGTTGAAGACTTGAACGGAAATACGGCGAAGGAGCATGAGAAGTCTCAAGGGGAGTCCGGTCTAAAGTCTGTAAAGGATAAGCAAGAAAACACGACTGGAGATGATCTTCTTCAACCACTGTTTGACACGGAAGGATATGCTAGAGTGGTGAAGCCGAGGAGGGATCAGAATATGTTTGTTAGGAAGGATTCGGGGGCGTATCCTGTGAGTTTTGATTTTGATTTTTGTTTCCATTCATTGGCACCCTTTGTCATTGCCCTATTCTTCTACTTCACCATTTGAAAAACAACTCACTAATCTTTTATTTCTCATAGCCATCGATCGATATAGAAATTCGCTATCATCCTGAGAATGAAATAATCGATGTTGGAATCTTTGGGCCGGATGATATGTTTAGTCTTGCGCAAGCTGAGGAGTGGATTAAAATGCTTGCAATGTTATGCTTTTGAGAGGGAAGACAATGAAATTCATTGTCGTTAGGATTATAAGGGGGGAGGGGGGATTTCGTTTATTGATATTCTGGTTCGGGATAAATGCTTTAGAGGATTAGATTAGATATTGGTTTTCTTTTGCCATGGAGTTATATGGTATGGCTGGTAGAGTTTTTGAGAATTGGTCTTATTGTTAGATATTCCACTATGAACTATATTGTTCTTTGTACACTCATAATCGCTTCTCTAGCCTTTTGGATATTGAATAGTCGTACAAGGTAGATTCTGGAGACGAAACCTCTTTTTCACTTAATCAGATTACCCCACTACTTCTTTGACTGATGACGCCAATGATTTTACGGACCGTGCCGCACCTCCAACCAAAATAAACTGATCAAGACTCTGATCAACATTTTGTACTGGTATCAACTCAACGTCGTCTTCCCAATACCATACAAAGAGAGTAATCATGTCTCTCGCACAATTACAAAACCTCTTACCTCTACCAGAGGAAGACTTAAAGCAAGTAATAGACTACGCAAACACACTTTCCAAACCCGCCGCCCGAGATCATTTCATCGATCTACTAGGAGAATCACCCGGAAGCATCGAATTCATCTCTTCATTCAATTCGAGACGACAAGATCCAACTGCAAAAGCCACTCCGCAGGCACAAACATACTCACAAGCTTCAGCACAATCTTCAACACAAGGCTCTACATCCGGCGTACCTAAATCAACTCGAGGACCTAAAAAGAAGAAGGCTCCTATTCATACACCGGCACCGCGACAAGTTCAAGAGACATATACAGGGCAGGGAACCGCATACAAAAAGAAAGACGAAGATGACTACGTATCCCGCAAATCCACACCTGTATCCTCCTCCAAAGCCTCAGCATCTCCCAACGCCTTCACCCTCGACCCCACCCCCTCCGCAATCCAAGCACCCATTCCTCGCCCCCCTCCCTCAGCAGCCGGCACCCTGATATCCGATTTCGGCAAGAAATCCAAATCCAGCGCCTCCTCTCGCGCCGCCTCCCAAAACCCCTCTCGCAATGCCTCGCCCGCCCCAAAAACAAAAGTAAACATCACCGGCGGAAACGCCATGCACGGCGCCTCAACCGTGCTCTCCGATCTCGACGCCGCAATCCGCACCTTGGAAATCTCGACCAATTCTTCGCTGGCGTCCTCGGATCCCGCAAAACGGAGATGCAATTGTATAGCCACGCGCCATCCATTGCTGGCCGCGGCCCCGAATTGTTTGGCGTGTGGAAAAGTCATCTGTGTGAAAGAGGGATTGGGTCCTTGTACTTTCTGCGGAGCAGATATCCTGGGAAAAGATGAAATCCAATCCATGATCCGCACATTGCGCGAAGAGCGCGGAGCGGAAAAACAACGTCTAGATGCCTCATCGCATCGCCGCGCTGAGGTATCTCGTACACCTGCGCCGTTTTCCGCACCGAAAACAAATGATATGACGCCCGCGGAACAAAAAGCGAAAGAACATCGTGATAGGTTACTGGGGTTCCAGGCCCAGAATGCGAAGCGTACAACGGTTAGAGATGAAGCTGCGGATTTCGATACTAGTCTTGCGGCGAGTGTAGCGGTCGGAGGAGGAAGTGGGATGGGGGGGATGTGGGCGAGTCCTGCGGAGAGAGCGAGGGAGTTGAAGAGGCAGCAGAGGGTTTTGGCGGAGCAGGAGTGGAATGCGAGACCGGAGTATGAGAAGAGGAGACAGGTTGTTAGTGTGGATTTGGTGGGCGGGAAGATTGTGAAGAGGATGGCGCAGATTGAGGCGCCGAAGTTTGAGAGTGAGGGGGAAGAGGAGGTGGTGGATTTTCAGGTGGTGGAAACTGCCGGTGGGGGGAATGTGGGAGGAGGCACGTTTAGTAGGAATCCGTTGTTGGGGGGTCTGATCAAGCCTGTTTGGACCGCGAAGAAGGTGGAGGGAAAGGGCAAGGAGAAGGAGACTGAAGGAGATGGTGGTGATGGCGAGGGAGAGATTGTCAGGAAGAAGAAAACGTGGAGGAGGGTACAAGATGATATGGATGATAATGAAAATATCATATTAGACGGTGGAGCTTTTGGTGGGAACGAAGGCAAGCAAAATAGAAGAGAAGGCGCAGAGGAACATGCTATTGGTTAGACTCGCATGATTAGACTCGTATATAGACAGACGAGTGTTTAGACAATAGAAAAAACATTCAACCTGCAACTCATACACGGATTTCTCTCGATAAAATGAGCTTTTATATTTGTGTGGGTTGAGTTATACTTTCTAGCAGTGTGATATCGAAGCTGGAATCCTGGTTTTATATGATAAAAAACATGCAAATACTATCATTTCACATTTCGAACATATATCTCACTGTATGTTGATCATATATTCATTCGTCTTCTAATAGCTTTTGGAAGCAACCTTATCTAAATTCCTTTTTCCCTTTCTTGACCTCTCAACTACGCCTTCAATTCTTCCATCAACCCCTCCAACGTCTCCCACCCCTTAGTCCCCTCCCAGAAATCCCTCCCCTTCCCCATAACCCCCCTAACCGCACTCCTCGCCTTCCCCTTCCACTTCCCCTCCTCCCCAAAATTCTCATACGCACCCACCAACCTCTCCGTCGTCCCCACAACACTCATCCACAGCTCCTCCTTCTCCAACCACCCCTCCTCATTCATACTCATCCTCCACGCCTTCTCCGCCGCCTCCAACGCCCCCTTATAGTCCCGCTGCCACAATCGCAATTTCTCCACCATCTCGTACAATTCCACGCGTTTCGTAATCAGAGGAATGATATCCCGGTCCATCATTTCGATAACGGCTCGCGCGAGCGTTCCTCGTTTGGGCACCCAGATACCTGTTTCCCCCGAGGAACCGACTTCATCTGTTTTATCCCGGCTGACGACTTCGATCACAAGAGAAGAGAGGATATCCATATCGATTGCGTATTCGCCGACATTGGGTGCGCGAATGCGCAGGATATTGCGCAGGCCCATGAGGATTTCGGGGAAAGCGGGGGGACTCATGCGTGTAGCGATCGTGATGACGTTATCCCAGATTTTCCAATTGCCGTGGGCGATGGCCGCGCCTCGTTTGTAGGCCATGAGAGCTTGTCTGAGGATTTCTTTGGGATCATTAGGTTTATCGCTTTTATCGAGCGAAAAGTCAATTTCTTCGTCATCTGGGATGTCGGTGGATGCTTCTTCCTTTTTGGCGATTTTTTGCAAGGAAACAAGTTCGTCGTGTTTGGATAGTAATGCGGAGCCGAGATTGCTGTATGTTTTCGCATCGGTATCATCGATCATGATACTTTGTTGGAAAGCAATAACGGCACCATCCCAGTTTCCAGTTTTGAGATCGATGTCGCCGAGTCGAGACCAGGTATCGTTATTCTGACGATTCACAACTACGGAAGCGAGGTAAGCCTCGCGGGCCGCAGCGAGATCATTCTTTCGCGTGTAGTAATCTCCAAGTGTGCGTTGAGCACGAGCATAACGGTGTTTAGAGATTTCCCACGCGCGTTGCCAGCAGGTTGGATCTTGATCGAGATCTCCTAAGATACACCAGAGACGAGGTGCGTGTGGTGGAGGGGGAGTGCGCATTTCTCCATCCCATTGTTCCTTCACAACAGCATCGGCGTCGATGTCGTATTTGTCCATTTCTAGGCCTTGGGAAGAGTAGTAGAGTTGTCTTCGGACAATTTGTCGAGCTTTGTCTTCTTGGGCAACGGAATGATAACATAATGCAACTTCGGCCCACATCTTTAGTCTCTTGAAGATTTCGAGAGCGCTGACGAGGGAGCCGGCATTGGACCATGCGAATGCGAGTTCAGTTTCGATTTCCCATCTTGTGGGTGTGTTAAGTTGATTGACGTATCTCAATCTCTCGGTAACCGGAGCAGATTCGCCGGCTTTGGCTCGTGGAAGGAAAGAAGTTACTTGGATTTGTGGTACCCCGTCGGCATCTGCTGTTGGTGTAGATTCTTGTGTATCGGCAATAATTTGATCCACGATGACTTGAAGTTGAAGAACAGATCTTTCTTGAGTTCTGGATCTGTGGGCTTCGATTCTACTTCGGACCAAGAGAGCTTGTGTATAAATTTGCCAATTAGTGGGTTTATCTGAGAGGACACGAACAGCGTATGGTAGGATCTCTTCGCTATTCAACTTGTCAAGAGGAGACAGAGTATCTTTGAGAGTAGCTTCTGTCAACAGAGCAATTTGGTCCAAAGGATGAAGTTGTGGTTGCTCATCTGGTTTCATACCAGCTAAAGCTGCTGGCAAATTGGAGTTATCCACTTTATCAGATGGCGTTTTGGCAAATTCAATAGACTCCAATAATGTGTCATCGTTCAACTTCAATGCTTGAGGACCAGTCGTACTTTCCTGCTCGACATCAGATGACGGAGCGTTTTCTTCTGATTTTTCGGCCGATTCTACAACCTTAGTACTCGCATCATCCTCTCTACTCTTTGCATAAACAACCAATTGCGAAATATCAGTCTGCTGAAACTTTGTCCTCTTGCCCAAAGCTCCAGAAAGAGCATACTCGAATCCCGAAACCTCACTAGCTTTCTTCACATTCTCTCTAGCCTTCAAATCCAAGCCTTCCATAATATAAATCTGGGCTTTCTCCAACAACAACATAACCTTCGCATCCGTTCCAAACGGACTTTCCTCTACAAACACCTCATTTTCCAAATCCTTCAAATCCTGTTCGATCAAATCCTGCAAGACCGTCGAATCGCTCATTCTCCCATTCATCGAATATCCACTCAACAATCGTTGATGATAAGCATTGATTCTAATTCTCATCCACTTACAGTCCCAAGTTTTCACCCAAGAACGTCTTGGGAAAACGACTGTAAAGATGTATCTCGCCAGACAGAATAATTCCACCTTGGGAATATATTGATAAACACTCACACCATCCACATCCAAACTCCTCAAACATTTCTCTCTCAGCTCATCAGCATTCCATTCCGAGCTTTGAAAAACATCTCCAAAATCTACTGAAGGTCCCGTAACATTTGTTTGGAGGAATGCATTAAACGCTGCCAATCCCGTGATGAATGTATAAAGAATGACTTCCCGATTTTGAAGATTTGCATCTTTGAGAGCAAGAGTTTGATCTTCCTTGGAAAGATGAACGTTCTCTGCTAAGATTTGTATCAGGATCTGCGCAGTGGGCGTGCGGAGGACGGCTTTGTAATCTCCACTGAGATAATTTGTGACAATTTCCGATACAGCTTCAAGTTCTTTTAATTGCTCTAAATTGAACAATAAAGCATCCAATGTACCACCTTTGCCGCCGGTAGACAGATCTGAGGCGAAAGACATAATGAATATATTTTCGTTGTTGTTGTTGTATTGTGCTTCAATACTTTTTTTTTTTCATGTGGGAAAATTTATCAAGGTCGGGTGAAATGATTTGTAAGCGATGATTTTCAAACATCAAACAATAAATACCTCGTAAATCGGACTTCATACTTCATGTAATTCCATGTACCGGTCGGTATACTTCAAAATCCAATCTGTGAAAAATTCACATATCATTCGAAAAATGTTGGGAGAGAACTCACTCATAATATTCATATGCGGTCAACTATTACATTGATGTTCTTCTGATACTATTTCTACTGCAACATGTAGTTATTTGCCCTTTCGCTAATTCACAAGGTAGTCAGTCAGTCAACATGATCTTCATGAATTGATAGCTGACTAGTAAGAACAATCCAGCCTGCAATACAAAATTGCTATTCAGACAAAGCTATCCATAATACAGAGATGCTCAATCAGATATTATCATATAATCCCTCATTTCTTTCCCTTCTTCTTGGTGGGAACAACTTTGAAACCAGCCGTGGGTTCCTCCTTTGGTGGACCCTTCTTGGCAACTTCACTCCATCCACCCCCACCGGACTTATCATTCGATCCAGTATTGGCAGGCTCAACAATACCCTTGTCAGCCAATTTGTGGCGACGAATGTATTCCTCAGCAAAGCGACGGCCGTCCATCACACGGGAATTGGTATACACAACATCTGCAATAATACTAGCTTCATCTGGGAATGAAGACAACATGTTCATGAAAACATCAACTAGAGATACGTTAGTTTGGCAAATGCATTTAAGATCAATTTCAACTCACCATCAATATCAGCATTAAGACCTTCTTTGCCACTCAAAGTAGCCTTTGTCCATTTCTTGAACTCTTCGTTGGCAGTATTGCCACCAGCCTGAGTACCAGCCATAGTTACGTTGCGAGCGGATGGTGTTGGTCTTATTGTTCGAACGGCAGGACTAGCTACAGAAGCAGTGCTGGCAGCACGAGCTGGGACAGGTGAAGTTGCAGCTGACGGTCCTGTTGGAATCTTAACCTTTCCAGCAGCGCCGACTGTAGACCAGCCTCCTCCCATGGCAGGAGTGGTTACGGATGGCTTGCTTGCCAGATCAGCGTAGCGTTTACCACCTGCAACGGGAGAAGGTTGAGATACTGCTGCAGTAGCCGCAAGCTTCTTTTTGCGCAATTCCTCCTCTCTTTGGATATCTGCGAGAGTCTTCTTGGAAGAAGTTGCAGTTACAGGAGTTTTGGCAGCAACCGGCTTGGCCCAGACAGATGAAGCATTAGAAGGAGTTGTAGGTGTGGCTATGGCACCCCAGGTGGACGTGGTTGGGAGACCTGGAGCTGGTGCAGTTGGTTGACTAGCAAGCATCTTCATTTCTTGTTCGTGTAAAGCACGACGAGCAGCAGCGGCAACCTCCTCTGCTTGAGCAGCCTTCTTTGCTTCGGCTTCTTGAATCTCTTTTAGAGAAGGACCTTTAGGAGCCTCGACAGGTTGAACAGCCCATGGTGCAAGGGTTGGTCCAGCGCTAACTGCTTCAGGAGTCTCAGAACGCGATTGGACTTCCGCATGTAAGGAATCAGGCAGGCCGGAGCGACCTCCTCGTTGTGCTGTTGGAGCAGGAAGAGGGGTCGTTGATTGTGCCGGAGGTGGGAAAGGCATTGGAAGGCTGGTATTCACCTTGGCCCAAGGAGATTCGGGTTGAGGGGCCGAAATTGGAGATTGCTTGGCTGGTGCTGATGCGGTTGAAGCTTGTTGATCCTTGATTTGTTGAGTTAAAGAGAGAACCTCGGGGGATTTTGGTGTAGGTGTTTCCTCCACCACATTCTCCTCTTCTTGGGATTGTGATTGTTGCTCTTCGGGTTTCGCTTCAGCTTCAGCTGGCTGAGGAGTGGGACCCTCATTTGTGGAGGATTGTGCAGCTTCGTCTGCGTCATGCTCGGCTCTAAGTTGATTAAATTGTCGAAGACGAGCTACAAACCCTTCGGGATCATTCGGCTCTGCTCTAGGAGCCTCTCGTTGAGCGCCAATGTGTTGAGGCTGGCCAAAAAGTGCATTGATTTGCTGAGCTTGAGAGGTTGGCGCACCGACTGCTCCGGGTTGTTGCCGATCTTGGAGACCAAGGCGAGCTAAATCATCGTGAAGAAACTCACTGGACATACCTCCCATCATCTGCGACAGGCCGGGTCTAGGGCCGGACTCGAAAAATCCACCAGGCATTGGAGGTTGAGGTGGCATAGAAATTGGCGATGTCATGCTGCCGAAGCTGGGCTGACTTTGCAAGCTATGTGCACTTGAATGGTGGTGCAAGGTCGAAGGAAGGCCGCCCATTTGCATTTGCTTCATGTTGACCTGTTGAGCCGCCAAGAACTCCCTCTGTCTAGCCATGAGGTACTGTTCCTCTTGCTTACGTCTCTCCAGATTGTTTTGCTGCTCAGCGGTCAATGTAGTACCGAAGCTTGGGAATGCTCCGGCAAATGGAGGTTGAACAGATCCAGGTTGAACAGTAGGAGCTGTAGCGGCGGAGGCAAAAGGGGTAGCTTGAGTAGTAGGAGGTCCATGCTGGATGCCAATCTGAGGCACAAGGAATGGTTCACGAGAGTTTCCAATACGACGAATGAGCTGACCAAGGGGTTCAAACTCAGTATCTTCCTGTTTTCTGACCGAGAGATCGGCGGTAAAGAATGAGGCTTTATACCAATCGTGCATTTCCAGCCCAGACCACGGGCCTTGAGGCTGTCCTTGAGAGTCAAGATAAATCCATCGCATTCTATCCGGCATAACCATCATACGTTGTTGAGAGTTGGGAAGTTGACCAGGTGCAGAATCAGGGCCATTTTGGGCTTGTTGGTAATTAGATTGAGCCGAAGGAGCTTGTGGGATGGTTGCACTAGGCTGAGACTCCGCTGCTGAGAATGGCTCCTGGGTGCGAGGTTCTGATCCATAGAAATTACTATGGTGCAATTGGGTTCGGCCAATCGCGCCAAATGCACTGTTTTGTCGTATATCTCCTATTTCACCAGAATTGTCGTTCTCTGCACCTTGCATCTGAGCCTGCATGGCTGGAGGGAACAAAGATCCAAGCTTACTTCCACGCCCGATAGAACCCATTGGGTTTCCATGCCCAAACATACCCCCTCCCATAGAGCTATGGACTGGCGATGGTATCTCGCCCATAGGTCCAAATATGGAGTTTCCAAATGCGCTTGGGAATACAGATCGACTTTCACGGTCTGGTGTAGAGACCATATTGTTTGTTGTAGGCCAACCCCCCATACCACCAACATTACTCAATGACGGAAGTCCCCCTAAAGCTGCGAATGGTCCCCGGGACACACCACCTACAACACTAGATGTTTGGCTACGATCGCTCCCGTCGAAGGCACCACTACCAAAATTTCTGGAAAGATTACCAAAAGCATTTGGTGTGTGTTCTGGGATACCTCCTAATGGTTGAGGTCGCTCATGAGAATTGTCATCGTCAAAGGAATTATCATCGTGTCTACGTTCCTCGGGTGGGCTGCGATACGGATTAGTATCGGGACTCAACGGCTCATTAAAATGTTGTCCTTGTGGTGTCTGGTGGCTTTGAGCACGTAATTGGGCATCTCGGAAGCCAGGCATATCAGACATCCCGAAGTCACTCGATAGTCCACGGATTGGAGTATCAAGTCCTGGAGCCTTTCGCTGAGGATTCAAGGTTGGGCTAGTATCTTGGCCACCTCCGAGACCAGCGCTGCCGCTAGGAACACTATCCTCGCCAAATGGATCCGTATCAGTTCGAGGTCTAGTTCTCCATGAACGCTCGGCAGGCTGCGATGCGCTATCCTCCGATTTTTCTTTCGGCATAAGATGTGCAAGTCGACTCTCTCCTCGAATGCTTCCAAATCCTGGTCGTTTCTCACTAGGAGTTGTCGGAGTTGGCATCGCAAATGCACCGAAGGTTCCCATTGGAGTCATCGTTGCACTTGTAGTCGCTGGTCCCCATGGAGATAGTGGCGCACTTCCCAAGTTGGCCCCGCCTGTATTAGAACGCATCAAGGGACCAAATGGTAAGGAACTTTTGGGGTCATCCACTCTATCGTCTCCATCATCTTTCAAATCCGTAAGTTTACGAGTAAAAAACGGAGAGGACTCGTCTCGGGGGAATCGACCAGTCCCAGCAGGAGATCCTAATCCAGCTGCGAACGGGACCGCATCACTCGTCTCCCTGCGGCGCGTACCTGGTCTGCTTGATGCTGGCGAAGAGACTGCGAAATTGGAATTGCCAGAGCCATGAGAAACCGAGGTTTTGCGACCATTTGTGTTAGATCCTTGTTCGTTCGAGCCCTTATTCTGATTCTGGGGTGGTGGTTTCATGGGAGAATTAACATCGGTAGTGAAAAGCTAATGTAGAGATTAGTATTGGTTACTGCGGCGAGCTGCTAGGTAGGTAAACTGACGGTCTTCTCCTCTTCAGTCATTTCTTCCAATGAAACTGGTCTCTGACTACCACTCATATCCCAGCATGCATCTGGACCATGGGTCTCTCTACCATCGGTGACCTTACCCCATGCTCGACCATTTGTTCCATTCGACTGACCAGGGTTCCAGCCTTCAACATAAAGTCTTGAGACGTCGCCATTGCGTGCGCCGGAATCTTTAGCCTCTCGATGTTTTTGGTATAAATCCAATAAATGATTTTTCGGATAACGAAGATCTGCAGGAACAGATGGCTCATATGATTGAGTTGGTTGTTGTGGTACTTCATCGGAAGCTTCGAAACTGTGTGCTGGGAGATTTTCTGCTTGTGCGGATAATGTATGAGGAGCGTTGGAAGAACGACGGAAGGTCAGTGTGCCACTTCCACTTCCGTTGGTAGATCTAGTATCTCTTCTGGCCCTACCATGTGAGATTACATTAGTACTGAGTCTGGTTGACTTAAGAAACGACGGATGTCTTCGACGGTGATTGAATGCATTTCGTAATTATGACCTAACCCCAAGAAGGGTTTGGTGGTAATGACGTCTGGAATTTTCAAACCACCGAACACCCAAGAAAGTAATTGGGTCAAAGGGACAGAGAAATCATAATGAATGTAGATATAATTTTTACCAAAATAACTTAATTATAGCAATAAAGCGATTGTAATGAATTCTCAAGAAGAGACACTGTGTGAAGGAATCAAACATACCATTCATTACCACGAGCACCTTCGTTCCTTCCCGTTCGAGAATCGCGGCTCGAACCTGAACCTGCAGCCGCTGCTGCTGCAGAAGCAAAACTTGACGGCATTTGCGAAGGCATATTGATTTTGTTGGTAGCTTTCTCTTGTTTTTACAATGAGGAAGGAAGTGTGTATGATGTAAAAGTTTTGATCGCGCGGCGACTTTTTAGATTGAATGCGGATAATGCGCACAAATTTAAATATGCAGTAAGTATTGTTTAATGATTGTAGAGAAGGATTAAATTATCTGTAAATGAATATCTTATGATATTGATTTAAGATTGAATTTTCTTCGTGAATTTGCGGGGGCGAATGTTTCTTCTGGATATTTGAGGAACCTCGAATTTCGTACAAAAAAAGCGAAGGAAGTTGTTAAGGGCAAGAAACGTCGAAGGTCAGTAGCTCCAAGGAGTTAGTACGTTTAGGGTTTAGCGTTCACGTGATCTGCATCAAAATAACGATCCTACAACCGTCCTTGGCCAACCTCATCGGCGAACAAGAAAATATGAAGCTCAGATATATATGTATACGCATGTAAATGTTGGAAGTTCTTTTACCCCCTTGTTTCTTTACCATTAATACGACGAAGAACAACTTTTATTCTCTTCCTATAGAGTGACTTTGTTTCAATATCTTCCTGGATCTCGATAGCTTTCCATATATAAGGACAACTTTTCATATTCAATAGTCATTCATATATAAATAACTTACTTCATCACTTTTTCTGCTTCCATCGCAGTATTCCTCGAAGAACCGGAGGAGCGACATTCTTTGATACTAGTGATATCTTCTATTTCTACGGATATCATCAAAAGGAGATTACACTCAATGGTCTTGGTGAATTGATACTTTGATATAAATCTTTATATTGCTGGATCTCCCATAATATTCCGTATAGCTTGTGCATACATTCCTATCTTTCTATGCTTTTATTCTTGCCTATCAATTCATTCAATTCTTGCATCTTTTTGTATCTATTTCCTCAACCATTTCTATCTATCTTGTAGGTGTCTATTCGACTTCTCCATTACTTGAACTTATCGATCGACCAAATGATCTAGCGAGCTATAATTAGGCTTTCTGTCCTACATTATCAATAACGCCGTTTATGGTAACGAGTACTTAATTTCACCAATCGAATATCATTTCAAGTATCTCCCGTTCTGAATTCCATCTTTACCACTTATCTATTACATCGTTCTTGTATCGCTTGCTGTATCTGAACACGAAACTTTCCTGTGTCGAGGAAATCGGTGCCAATGGTCTTCCTATCAATCAATCAAAGAAAGGTGTAACATACCACAAGAAAAAAGAGCAAAGCTCAAAGAAGCTTTTGCTTGTCTAGACTCGGGCTCTGGAATGCTTTGACGAGATTGTTTTCGCGTCTAACAAATGATTTAGATGATTCTCATTCACCACCTACTCCATCGTACATTCTTTGAAGATATCCGGCTATCGGGCGATCCCATACTTGGGGGCCAAGTCGTATCAAAATGTTTGTTTGCTCACCCGGAAGATCAGTACGATGATTTTTGAGTAGACAATCATTATTCTACCTATGGAACTTTGTATTCGTAGCTCATGCAAATATCTAATTAAACTATTGGCTGGTCATCATACAATCTATCACGTTGTGCGGATTTTGACCACGAACAGGTGTTACAGTTTGTCAAGATTCCTCAACAAGCAAACAAGCGAAGCATCAATTCTTTCTTTTCATAGATATATTTATCGTCAGAAGATATCTTGACTCACATATGGCTGTCAACTGTCGTATCCGGTATCGGTTGGCACAGAAGTAGAAGTTTGCTTATGATCTTTCCTCCGTCTGTCTTCACAATCCTTTTCTTTCTTTCTCTTTTTCTCTTTTCATATTTATGCAACATAACGTTGAGTCAATATCCAAGCCCAAAGCGAAATTTTTTATCGACATGCTTCTCGAAAGTATTGGTCTAGGCAGATCTCATCGGGGTTCTCGACATGCTCTTTCACACTTAAGTAACCATCAAGGTTCAACATCCGGCTGCTACGATATTCGCCATGAGAAGAACGGTGTTCATTGGGAAGGTTGTCCAAAT
The DNA here is from genome assembly GCA_004786275.1 of Botryotinia convoluta. Lineage (NCBI taxonomy): Eukaryota > Fungi > Ascomycota > Leotiomycetes > Helotiales > Sclerotiniaceae > Botryotinia > Botryotinia convoluta. The sequence continues at coordinate 56,230 of PQXN01000015.1, read as the reverse complement.
TTTAATCCTAACCCCAGACAACTGAGTCCTAGAGACCAATTGTCCATGAACAGAATGATGAATTCTCCTAGAGGAACTTCAAGAATGGGAGACCACTCACCCCCCTCGACGGGGTTGTCTTTACCTTTACTCCAACGAAATCATTCTAGTCCAAATGAAAGATATTTGGAAGGATCGGGTGGTCTGGAAGCCCTTGCAATGGGAGGAATAGGCCCAAGATCTAGAAGTATTGGCCAAAACCCCGGGGGTCATGAGGCTCTCAGACTCGGTAGACAAGATCCTCGCGATCGAAATCATATCTTGGGCGCAGCATCACTGGGTCTAGAAGACTTTGAAGAACTCGATAGAAGGAGATTGCAATCAAACATAGGTTCGGATCAACATGGGACATTCGAACACCTGATGAATCGCAACATGGCATCCAGATCATTGAATCAACGACATCCCAATCCAAGCCGTCAACATCTACACGAAGATATTTATCCCGATTCTAGCCTTCAAAGGCCTCGATACTACAGCTCCCGCACCCCAATTTCACGAACACAATTCCAGGACCTAGGACCCGGTCCTCCTGAATATCTCATGACGCCAGATTATCAGCCAGCCGCATACTATCCCAATTCTCCACGCCTATCCCAAAGTTCTACACCTAGAATGATGTACGACGAGCGAAATGAAGTAGCAATGAGGAGTCCCCATCCCCACTACAACAATCTCCACCAAAGTCCCAATCCTCTGATGTACGGCGAAATGGACAGCCCACTTACATCGTCCCGGTATGGATCTATTCACTCTCGTTCTCCTTTAGGGGGTGGAAGCAATGCAGACTCACAACGGGAGATGAGTGACCAGCGTTCGATGAGAATGGAACCATTTATGATGTCTTATACTACTCATGACCGTAGCCAAGGTGGTAGTCGAAATTATGGTGGTCCTTTGAATACAAATTACCAATCTCCATATGTAGAAGATTGGGTTAGTGAGGTGGGAATGGGACCGGACGAAATGATGCAAAGGCAAGCTGCAATGGAAGGGGGTGGGTTTTTCTATGATGAGCGGGCCGGCATTGGCCTGGATGATGGGTATGGAAGATCTAGATTAGTTTGATTTTTTTTTAAACATGGAATTCAGCTGTGGAAATAATGTTATCGGAATTTGGTGAGATAAGGCTCGATGAGATTACCATTTGGGTAGTAATATAATTACGAGCAAAATTACAATGTAAACATTGATCGCATAACCTTACCTTGAATAATCGAAGTGATGTTCCACGATGGCCTACCCAACAACTGTTGAACATCATAGTGGATAACTTTTAATGCCACAAAATGCCAAGGGGGTATAATGACTCTTGCACCTCGTGACCACTTCCACGATTTCCACAGAAGAAATTTCGGACTCTCCGGATCTAGTTAGTATCTCCTCGGGTACTGAATCGGCACCGAACGAGGAAACCTGCATTTTCTCAATAGACACACAACTGAATCAGAACAATACATAATTTAGATATCATTAATCCGGCCCCTCCCATTCTTTCCTTATCATTGCCGAAAAAAGATCACGAGGCTCGAAACTGGAACATACTGCATAAACAACACATGTGTTCATTTGTTTATACAGCAACTATCGCAATGATTACATGATAGCGAAGATATATCCTAGCATTGACAATTGCCAAGAACGGAAATTCGGCATTCCTTGCGCAAGGTGGCTCGGGGCTGAGGGTTCGTGGCTTGGCAATAAGGCGTAGAGTGGCAGTTTGTCTTTTCGAGGTTGATGACGTTTTTTGCTTCTTATCTTATTGGGCTGAGTGTGGATGATGAGTTTTTGATGAAGGGGCTGGAAGCGAGAAGGTAGATGACCAGTATTGTAATAAGAGAGTGGCTTATTATTGTTCGGAGAAATTAATAGATTAACATGCTAAATTACTCGCAAGATTCGTAAAAATTCATATTTCGAGATGAATACGAATGCGAATAGTCTAATCGAAAGTCCTACGCAATCAATATTGTAATAGATTTATAAGTGTGGAAGTCTTGGGACAGATAGGTGCTTGGATCATTTTCAACACACTCAGCGCGCGATCATCCACTTACACAAGAACAGATGAACCATCAAACACTTCAAACATACCAGCAAGCCAGCATTATCAGGAACCATGATCGTTCTCCAAAGAACGGTTCTTCAAGCTTCTAGAATGAATCTATTGCATGATTTGCATGACTAACCGGGATAATTTTGTACTCGTGGCGCAGTAGATTGCCCCTCACCACGGAACTCGGAACATGACTTGCTAATGAACCAACCAAAGTTCTTGTATAAGCCCTATGCTCCCCACTCATCACAGTCAGCTATGCCAATTAGGCTTTTAGGCATGAGTGGCTCGAATCCCTTGCGAGACTGCGGGTGATTGATTCACTGCCCTAACTGTGCCTCAATCACTACCATAATCCGTGCTGTGCTCTGCCCTATATAAAGATCCTCTTACCCACCTTCATCTGAGCTGCCTACTCTTCTGCTTACATTGATCAGAGATCACATCTCATCTAATTCAATCATCAAACTTGTCGCGAACATCATCAAACATATCAAACCTCAAGATATAATTCAAGTAAAGAAAACAACCTCAGTAAATCAATTCAAACAGAATGTCCAACCAGGACTTTTATGGTGGTGGAAACCAAAATCCCTACCCACCACATCAGCCATTCGGTGCCGCCCCACCTCAACCATATCCTCAACAACCTCAATACGGTCAAGACAATACCGCCTATCCTCCTGCCCCAAATTACTCCCAAAACCCCTACCCACCACAGAACCTTCAACCACCATATGGCGCACCCGGTCCTTCTCCAGCACACTCTCCAGGTCCCTACGGAGCTCCTCCTCAGCAATCTCCCTATGGACAAAATCCCTACCCTCCAAATGATCCATACGGAAACCAACAACTAAACGCCTACACCGATAACCGTGGCTACTCCCCAGCGCCCACTCCTTATGGCGCACCAGCTCCCTATGGCTCTGCACCCCCCGGTGGCGCACCAACCTACCACGAGCCCGGCGCTAATCTCCCACCCCAACAACTCGATGCCAACGGCCAGCCCATTGAAGGCGATCGTGGACTTGTATCTATGGGACTCGGCGCCGCCGGAGGCTGGGGTGTCGCATCTCAGACCGGTCGCGGCACAATGGGAAAACTCTTGTATGCAGCTGGTGGAATGATCGCTGGACAATTTCTCGGAAACAAAGTGAAGAAATATAGAAAAGATCATAACAATCGGGATGTAGAATACTACGAGGATGCACAAACTGGACGGGAATGTTCGCCGCCAAGAGATGGTGAGGGATCACCCTCGCAGCATGGTGGGTATAGGGATGAAAAGTATAGTGGTCATGGAGGATATGAAGAAGATAGGCATTCGAGACATCATGAGCATGGACATCACGGACATCATGGACACGAACATAGAAGTCATTCGAGGCATTCTAGCCATTCTCATGGAAGACGTCATGATGATGATCGGTATTAGGGGTGATAAGTAGTGGAGCGAGGTACAAACGGACAAAGCGCGAACGATGAATGACGACGAGAAGTATTGGATGGAGTGGCGAGGCACCGAATATGGAACGGAAGGAATGGGACAAGAAGTTCGCCTCTGCGAAACAGTTATAATCGGTTATCCCGATAACTGGATCTTGAATCATGGCGGAATTTGGCGTTGGATATGCTTTTTTATGATACGGTGACGGGACGAATGCATGACGATGTTTCAACGAGTTCATTTCAGATAGTTAGCACTTTGGTGCGATATGATGGATGTGGGATGAATAATAAAGTCCAATTTTCAATATTAAGATCCATCTCACCGTCTTCATTTCTGTTTTTCGTTCACTATTTACCTTTGATGTGAGAAACGTAATTACTGTAGAGAATCTGGGAGCCGTTCTACGAAGAACAGGTGAAAAACCATCAAGTGACGTTTACTTATACCTGCTTCCAGCTGTTCACCCTATTCTTTTATTATTGGACAGATTAATGCAAGTGCATGCACTTTCCTATAGATCGGTTGATCTTGAATAGACGATGGTCTTTAATTCTGTGGAGCATTATATCAACCCAACAAGCCAATCATGACTTTACAAGTGCAAGACAACCACTAGACTCAACACCCGCGTCCATGGTACAGCTTCAATAATCTGCACGAAGCGCTATTTCAGTATTGGTACTTCATTTAGTAGAGATTCCATGCAAAAGGTTACCTGTGCCTAACTCTGATTGTGGAAGGAGATGAATCAAAGTTCCTTGTTCATATGCATACACATCCGAATTCTACCAGTAGCACTTTTGTTTGATAATCAATGCTACAAAGCTTTGGTTCAATCGGAATGGTTCGAATTCAGCTGGTAATTATCTATAAACTGCACCACCTCATATATATGAGTTGTAGATTGGTGAAACGTATGGTGGGTGACGTTCAGATTGCATTTGACCCAAGTGTTGGATCGACGAATTACTGCATTCAAAGTCTAGATTGGACCGCATTACTCCAAAGACCTGGGGGCTGACATCAGCTGCTATGCGATAAAGGTTAAACTATCAAGTGCCAATCACTGCCTGTGTATTTTACGGCAATGACTCAATGCATATGCAACATTATATGCCTATCTAGAAGCAACCTATAGTATCGGGGATGGTAAAAATAAGTACCCCGCATCTGCATGATTCTAGCGTCTGCTTGAGGAAGCTTTGGCATTATCATATGTATATAAAGTCAGTATCATTGAAAGATGTAAATTCGTGATCCGATTCTCCATTTCCATATTCAACCCCTTAAATCAAAATGCATCCCCAATACACTCCATATGTTTTCGCGGTCCCCTTTTTCGCCTCCTATCCATCACCCGTCAACGCAGTCCCAACAAACTTCAACCTAACCGCCATCACTGCCTCGAACAACATCTCTATGTTCCAATGCTGGCAACTTACCGATCCCATTATTTCTGGCGAGCAGCCTGGTTACGGTAGTGAGATGATTTACCAGAATCTAGGCGCGATGGGAAATGCGACTTATGGATATCTGCCCGCCAATTTCCCCGGCGCCGCCCATGTAGCGCCTGCTCCACAGTTTGTTTCCTCTCATATCATTCATTCCCCTCTATCGCCCCATCCAAAAATCAAAACAAAATTAAATTTAACCGAACAACCAGATACGTGCTTTTTCTCTCCGGACAAATGGTCATCACCATACCCGAAACAAACCAAACCGCAACTTTTGAAGCAGGCGCAAATGGCATTATTGTGGCAGCGGATACGCAAGATAAAAGTGCGAATGGACATGTGACAGCGTCGTTGGATGAACCGGTTATGACGGTGCAGATACCGTTTTTGGGGGGTGTGGCGCCGGGGTATAGGGTTTTGCATGATGGGGTTTGTGGGGAGGATGAGCTGGAGTTTAAGTGAAGAAGGAGGGAAGGATGGGGGCGTGGGAGGAGGCTTGATCCGAGACGAATGGAGGTCGTGATAGAGACGATACACGCTGGGTATGTCCTGTATCGAAACTTTTTTTAGTTTTATCGTGTGTATGAGCAACATAGCTTGACTGAATTATCTTCTCATATCCTTCTAAACGGGAAGCGTATAAACTTCAGTCGCTGGGCGGCTTCATCTCAAAAACTCAATGATCTGACCCCCCCTTTTCAATTGCGTGGCCCCTCTCAGTGTTTAGCAACGTATCAAACATTGACCCCCTATTACGCTACACATATCAGTGAAAAAGACGCGCTACCTCAGTATTTCTTGATCAGACAGTACCTTTTACTCCACTTAGATTGGGTGCTGAAGCGCGAACTTCAACTTCTATCATGATGTCTAATTCTTCCGATGAACAAGACAAGACAATTTCCTTTGAGAACACCCCTTTTTAACTTATCTACGCCTTATTTGCTCTAGTACATCAATTCTCATCATTTGCATTCTCCTCACGCTCACGTAGTTTGCATATCTCCACCAATTGTGTAACATCTTTGCCCTCGTCTGGAATTGTATAAGCCACTGGAAGATCGTGCCCGTGTGTCTAATCAATCCCCTAGTCATTTCCTATCGCACCCATCTATCAGTTGTGCCCAGAATTTCTGATGTTATTCTCTTTCCTCTCTGATCCTCTTTTGATTTATTGGTTTCGAGCTCGTTAGTGCCATACAGACCATCCAGTGAAAATAAAGATATCTCGTTTGTCTGAGCGTCATTCTCTCGTTGCTCCGGGATCCTTCGATCTGGTATATTCGGTATCTCAGTGTTTGTCATATTTGTTATGCTTCTTTGTGATATCAAAAGTTGTTGCTTTGAGAAATTATAGAGCAGAGATTGGAAACAGTGAGATAACGTCGTTAGAAAAACGTATGGAAGTTGCGAATGTAGTGGCTTCTTATATAGTCTAAACTCTTAGCACTAATAGTTCTGGTTCCATTCCACACCGACAAGAATGGTTCCTTCAACGGGTCATATACAATCCTGATTTTTGCAGGAGCTACTCTCAAAAAACTCCACTGTATTTCGTCAGTCGTCATGAATGGTATTGGCCTGGATATTGGAGATATCGGACCAACATCCTCCGAAACATGCGAATAGTTTTTGTGCCCATGACTCAAAGATGCATATTGGAGGAAAGAACAGGTAGATCTCAATTTCATGAGCTCAGTTTATGCGGCCACATTTATTGTTCCGTGTAATAACTGTTTCTTACGGATGTGAAGAAGATTATGTGGAGGATATCTAGTTTGTCTGTGGCAGCAACATTCCCGCTGTACTTTACTATTACAACATTTGCGTATGAGGTTATTCCAGCCATTCATCGATATCCTATTTTACCTCCCATCTCTGGGATTGAGTCTCAAGTACATATGTTCTCTTCTCGAACACCTTCCAAAAGTAATTAGGCGCAATAAGCATTCCCCACTAAAGTTTAATAGCACTATAGAAAAGAGGTTTAAATACACAAGTTGTGGTATCAGAAGGGAAGCTGCCATCTGAACTCTGAACAAACTTGCTGAAGTCTCTCTCGGAATATTTCTTTTCCAATCGTATAGAGCTAATTTCCGAAATGACTCTCTCTTCAAGATCCCTTGTTCTCTATCTCCTTCAAAGCAACTCCCTCACCATGTCTCTTGTTGGACCCTTCTATTGTAGCCCAAGAATCTTGATAGCCATACTGGAAATAAAATGGTTGCGCTCCTTACTCACAAGCAAGTTTGAGACTGTGGATTGGGGGGCGATTCTACGAAGAGTCTATTGAGTAAGCAATCTTGCGGGGCCAAGGATTCAATTAGGAAAGGGAAGAACCTTGGGAACATAGAATGATAGAGTGAAAGCGGAGAAGCATACTCAAATCCAAGAATAATTTTACATGAGATATATCTTTACTTCATCATTGATTATCAAATAGTCTCCCATTTTGAAAGAATATGTATAGGCGAAGGAGAATTCTGGGTGATGTGCACTGAAGCCCTCGTCTACAATGTATTGAGATTCATGAGAATTAACCAAATGGACATGGTTTTGCACAGCAAAGAAAGCAATATTCACTGTGATCTGCAAACTTGAAGTTCGATATACTAGTTCTGAATGAACATCTCATGCCATTTATCTCATTCGCTTGATTCTGGGGAGAAGTTTCAAGAGTATGACTTATACGTCAAGAATGGCTAAATTAATTTGTCATAAAAGAAACCAGATGGGCAATTTATTCAGGGGGTCTTACTGAGCTTTAGTTCGTGCTAGAAGCTCCATTAGAGGCCTAGTAGTTCGGAGAAAGAACGAAATCATATTTATCGGAGCACCTCAAAATCATGACTTGGGGAAACAATGCTTTGATAAATAAATGATAAAGGGAAGAGAAAAGTCTAAGAACAATAGGTAGCATTCTAATCTATATTAATTCAGAAACTTATCCAAAGCAAGACTTCATATAAGTTGATATAGGCAGGTAAAAATAAAAATAAAGATTAACAGGAAAATTTTCCATTGTTGGTATCATCTCGGTGGTGATTATGATTTCTTCATAATAGGTTTAATGCATTGATTGATATTGTGTCTGTCTTATTCTAGGTTCAGAGCTATCACTCGTATCGCAACATCTATTGAGGTTCTTCAAGTGTTGTAAATTGCTTTATCCCGATTTCGGTAAGAAAATTGCCCCCCTACTATTACCCCAACTCAATTGACTGCCGAAATTCTTTGATCAAGCGATATATACGAACCCGAGTGCCTATAACAAGAGGTATCCAGAGAAATTACACTAAGCCTGTCCTTCGAATCAATAACCCCACTCCCCATTCTCCACCAAGTACCCACTCTAAACACTAACAAAAGTTAAGTTCCCTAGATTTACAAGTGCCATTGTATAACACTTTATAAGGAGGAATTTGACCATTCAAAAAAGGTATCTGCAAAGCTGCTACAGGTTCGTCCAATGTTCCTGTGACATGGCCGATAATACTCTTATCCGCCGTATCCGCAGCAATAATCACGCTATTTGCTCCTCCTGTGAAGATCGCGCGCTCAGTTGTGTTTGGGACCGTGACTCTCATTTTGCCAGACAAGACAACGACATATCTAGAATAGAAGTTAGTTTCTATCATAGTGTATGAAAGTTCCACAGGAAATTACGTACTGGTTTCCTGGCGCTGGATGATTTGCACCCGGGAAGTTTGCCGGAAGGTAGCCGTAGGTAGCATTGCCGTTCAAAGCGCCCAATTGTTGCACCATGCTTCCCGAGAGACCATTCTGGGCAGATGAAGTGATTGGGGTTGTTAGTTGCCAACATTGGAATAATGAAACATTATTAACGGCAGAAATGGCGGTGAGGTTGAAGTATGTCGGGTTTCTTGACGCAGAGACAAGATTGGCTGTCAAGACAGCGAGGGAAAGAAGGTATTGAGAATACATTTTATAAGTGGCGAAGGTAGTCTAGAATTGTGGAAGCGCTCTATGTTAAAGTAGAAGGATGATAGGTACTGTCGAAGATTGAATCAGAGCTCGAGGCCTTACGTTCTACTCTTTTATATACACAGATATACCGTTTTTGATAAGTCCTCTCATAGCTAGAAACGCCACTTACGGGGATAAAATCGCAAGTCACAATCATGAAGTGCTTATTACACGTGCTTAACATGCTGTCTTTTACTCAAATTTTTATGGTTTCAAGGGTACTAACTCATTTAATTCGTGTGGAATAGACGGCACCCAGTCATTCTGGAATAGGTAGGTATGTAGTATTGATCCCATAGGAATCAATTTCTTTCTGGAATATTGACAGTCTCTGATTTTCGGGCTTATCTTGCAGGGTACGAGTTTTCGATCTTCTGGGATAGTAAGATCTAGCTCCTGAAAAGGTTAGTTGCGTTACCGGGATATGGGAGTGACAGCAATACTTGATTTTATTTTTGGATTGTTGATAGAATAGTAGTCAGAATATACGTGACTAGAATCACTAGAAAGAAGGCTCGGGCTATAGTGTGATCTATAATAGGCCAGAGCCAGTTATTTTCAATTGCGCTTAAGTCACCCTGGAATGTTTCCAGGCTAAGCTGAATGCTAAACTTAGATACCACCTCATCACCTTCTTGCAACGAACTATTCAAAGCCATAGATAACTAGTAGCCAAAGAAATCATTTACTAGCCCATTCGAAGAGATAAGAAATATATACACAGTACTAGCTATTATAAAATGAGGAGATTTGCACGAAAATTCACGTACGCATGCAAATCAGACCTTGTCATCACTCTGTTGATGTGTTTCTCCCGTCCTTTCTTCCGATACTGAACTGCTGATTCTTTTCTTTTTCCACGAAAGAAGCTGGATTAAGAAACCGCAGCATGCGGCTAATCCTGCAGCTGGTATTGCAAACACAAGCGTCCGGCTCAACGCGAACGACAATGCTTGTTTGACACTTTCCACGTACTGGGCTGGTACGAGTGTTCCAAGGTCTACCAGTCCCTTGATTTCTGATCCAGTAATCTTTCCATTCAACCCTGGAACTCCTGCCAATTTACTTCCAAAGAGGTTAGTGAAGAGAATATTTCCAACAGTAAGGGCTACTACCGGCCCAAGACTGTTACAGAAAGATACCAGCGCACTCGCAGTAGCTACGTCCGCTGGTGGAAGTGCTAAAGGCACAGCAGTGAAGGCAATCTGCTGAACTATTCCAGCTCCCAAAGCGACTATAACTTGATAGCCCACATACTGTGCCTGACTACTTGTGATGGTGAGTGTAGATAACAGTCCAGAGCCCACAACAGCCAGGCAAGCACCAATGTACATAATTGGGATGTAATGACCATAGGCGGTAATATAAGCACCACTAGCCATTGGAGAAAACAGTAGTGTCATTACGTAAGGTAGGGTGAGGACTCCTGATGAAGCCGCGGAATGCCCAAGTACGGACTGAAAGTAGAAGGGCAAATAGTAAATCTGTATCGCTATGACCATAGAAATGAAAAGTTGATAAAGAAGGCACAGTAAGGCTGTGAAGTTTCGTAATGCTCGAATGGGGATTGTTGCGCTAATTAGGACGTTAGGAAGAATATACGAGTTCTCGATGTAAACTTACCGGTCTTGAATCCGAACCTGGAGATAACCGAAGGCTGCTATTTGAAGGAAAAAGCCAAGTATACAACCCCAGACTTTGGAATTAGACCATGCGTATGTGGTACCACCCCATTGAGCTGCGAGAAAAAAGCAGGTGAACGCTGTAATCAGAAGAAGCGTACCCAAGAAGTCGATCCTCATAATCTTTTGCTTTATAGTCAGGCTTTTCCCCAGCTCCGATAGTTCTGGCGGCTCAAGGAAAAATACGATCAACAAGAAGGCAATAAAACCGATAGCTTTTCAAATTCAATGTCAGAGCCTCGCAAGAGCTTACAACGGAGATTACTACTTACGCAGGTTCAACCAGAAGCAGAATCGCCAAGTGAGCTTCGAGTCTGTAAACAAGCCTCCAAGAAGCGGTCCAGCTGCGGAGGAAACACCATACATACTAGTAACTACCGACACGTATAGATAACGCCTTGCAGGAGGAACGACATTGGTAACGAGTGTAAGTGTTCCACACCAGATTCCTCCTGCAGCTGCACCACAAATCAGGCGCCCAAAAATGAAGGCAATTGAATTAGGGGCGGCTGCACTTATGATAGAACCAACCTCAAACCACAGAACACTAATCAAGAATGCCCATTTTACTGAGAAGAATGTAAATATCTGTCCATGAGCTGGCTGAAAGGCCATGATCGTCAAAAAATAAGAGCTGCTGTACCATCCAGTCAGATTAATTGACTTGAAGTCTGTGGCTAATCGAGGGATAGCCGTTGCTGTGATATCATCAGTGTTTGTGCAGAGATGGCATCAGTCATGGCTTACATATGATATAGTTATCTAGAGCAACTACCAGAACGGCAGCCATGATGCCCAATGTGATAAGAAGAAATTTCCATCCGCTTGGATATACCTTCTCTTGTGATGGTGCATCATTTTCAATGACAGTGTTTGGTTCGATCTTCTCCGAATTGTAGGCTGGAGTTATGACTTGTTCATCAACTGCAGCAGCTTTGGAACTTTCTCTACTAGAGGCGGGCGACTCATTCCAGTTCTCTCTTGAGTTGCGCATGCTTGAAGACATAGGCAATTTCTTCCAGAATTCGATCGACAAACCTAGAAACTCAAGGCACCAGAGTATTCACCGTAGGAGCTTGCTATGCGTAGTTGGATATTGAGATATATAAGGTTGTCGGCCGTTTGGTCCAGAAGAAACCGGTGACGGGAGTTGTTGAATTTTTCGCAGTAAAGCATTGCGCGAGTGATTGCAGCCGCTGATGGGCTGACATAACCTTACCCAAGCTATCAAGCATGTCTTTAACGTGTTGGTTTGCAGCATGGCAAATGACAAATAGGGAAGGTGACGGGCTGGAATGGAATAATGATTGGAGTTAGCGGCCTAGACTTCATGTTAACCTTAGGGTTGCAGCATTGATAACGATAAGCTTGGACTAAGCTTAAACGGCCAACCCTTAGCCCCTTAAATATCCACCCATGGCGTGCATTCTTCTAGATTAATTTCAGATTTAATCTACATAGATAGATACACATATTATTTTAAGCTTTGAACAATATGTAGCTTGGAAATCTATATTCAATCCAAATGTTAATACCTGTATATAAACTTCATGTTCTAGAGCCTATAAGAACATCATCATGTCGAGGTTTTTACGGAGTTTTTAATATGCCGTAGGGGCTATGTGCTCTCTATGATAGAGTTTGTATAATTGGATGAGGATATATGATTCCATTTATTGTATTACTATCATACATCATATGATTTTGAGGCCCCTTGATGATGTTGCGAGGGGGGTCACACCTATTTGGGGATTAAGGCTAATGAAGGATCTGAGGTTATAAATTCACTTCTCGTCTTTTAATCTTGCCAGATATTTTTAATGCGTTCGATCAAATAGCATCGATGAAAAAAGTAATGATTTTTAATTCGTTAAGAGGTGTTTCAGAATGTGGATCTATCACAGTAGATTCTGCTCCAATGAGAACTCATAGTCATGGTACTCCAATACAGGAAATTAAACCATTTACCCCCAAAGTTGTGCTCTAAGCGTGGACTGCGTACAACACATCAAGTTTGTGTTCATAAAGTCTCACCGTACCTCTTCTTTCAATGGTTCCTTTGACAGATCTTGCCATTGGAAGTGCTTCGTCTGTGATTAAGATCATGTCTTTAGTGATTTTAGCAGTGTATGGCACGGGTTTATTCGCCTCCTCAACAAGCGGCCATAACGATTCAAGAAAGGCAGCCTTGTCCTCGGATGGGTTTCGCAACTCAACGAGTAAAGCACCTTTTGGGCGTCGTGTTCCAACAAATAGAACAGCAGCAACTCCTGGATGCGCTCCAATGATACGCTCCATTTGTGTGGGGTAGAACTTTTCTGCCGTGATGAAAGATTGCATGTCATCTGCTCGGCCGCGGAACTGCCATAGTTCAGGATCATCTGCATGTGGAGAGAACAAATCTCCTGTAGGATATACAGGGTTCTCAGGAAAGATAGTGAAGATTGACTGTTTGTATCCGTCAGGACTTTCATTGAGGGTGTATGTTGCTTCGAATAAATCTTCAGATTGGTGGCGGAAAGTCAAATTCTGTGCCGGATGCACACGCATATATTTCCATATCTTCGGATTCCAAGGTCCAGTAGGATGGATAGTATGCCAGAACCCTTGCTCGGTTGATCCACAAGTTGTGACGAGCTTCATTTTTGAAGAAATGGTATCTCCAGCAGCGATGGTAACATCTCCTCCGGCATAGAACATTGTTTCACCATTCTGTGAAATGGTTTGGAGAGCTTCAGAGTTGATGGCAAGCTCTTCTATTTGAGGCGGAACTAACATAAGAGCATCAACTTTCTTGTGTTGGACGCAGTCTACGAGCATACTGACTGTTGGCAGCATGCCCGACAACAGGTAAACCATTGTTGAACCACAGTAAACCGTGAAAAGTAGAGTGACCCATGTAGGACCAGCCTAGAAATATTTAGCAAGAAGCAGAGACATATGTTAAAATAATCTTACATGAGCAGGAGGAAAGGAGCAGATTAATCTCCCTCCCAACATTAGCCTGTCGGTGCTCTCGAATCCTTTCGGGGGATCAAGTCTTCTTTCTTTCACATAGCCCGCAACATACTCATGTGTCCAGATGATTGGTTTCGGAAAGCCAGTGGTGCCAGAAGTATGAAGTATTACCAGCGGTTCAGTCTTGACGTCTCGGAAAGACTTCTCAAATGTGAAGTGTGGAAATTTCTCCGAAAATAGCTCTTCAAGTGTAGGTGCTCGCAGAACTTTATCGTACAGGAAGATAATACTTTCATCAGCTGATTCAGGCCCTTGAGGCATTATAATCTTATTGCAATTGCACTGTTTGATGAAATTGTCATGAGCGATAGCATTAAATCTTGGGGTCATCATTAAAGTCTACAAGAAGTTAGCGATCATCGGATAGAACTCAACCCATAATTCCCGAAACTTACCGAGTATCCTGCTTTGCAATTGCCCAGCAAGACCAGATTTCGTATCAGGTCATTAGGCCCCATATAACACAGAGGCTCACAGGTGCTTGAGGATCCAAGAGCACGATGAATCCACCAGGCCATACCGTTTACTGCGTTTGCAAGGTCGGCATATGAGACCGACCGAAACCCTGCATCGAAAGTCATTGTAGACAATGGTATTTCGGCATACAGTCTCCCTGGGTCGGTCTTTACGATATGGTCGATCGCATTTGGGAGGAGTTGCTCCGATCCAACTGCCTGGACAGCATTTTGAAACTTATTAAGTCTTTCTGTAGCCATGATGAGACTTCAGCAGATTGTCGAAGAATTGAAGATTTTCTACAAGAAAAAAGACAGTAATATCCTTCAAGGGGGTAAGTCAGGACTAGAGTAGCTGTCAATCGAGTTGGTTTTGTATGCCAAATGTACTAGCCGGTAAGGTTGTCGTTCTCACATTCTGAATGGTTCAAATTTACGAAACCCCAACTCGAAATCTAGCTCCAGGTACTCGACGAAAAGTCTAAAAATCACTTCGAGTCCTAAGGATGTCCTAAAATAGACTAGTTACTTCTATATCTATCTATCATCTCAGTGCGCCTTGAATCATCATACACGATACTCTATATACACTAGTATCTCATCTATAGAAATAGACTTCCTCATCGAGACATGAATTTTATAATTACAAGGTTATGTTACCTGTATACTCACCGGGGTCTGGAAGTTGAGTTGATTGTTAATTAGTCACTACTATCTATGAGAGAGCTGATAAGCTTCTTAATTCAGAGTAGATTGCATCTCACGACTATCGTAAAAATGTTACATGCAGATTGATAGTAACATATGCGCGTCTACGACTTATCATTTTATTAACCCTATACAGCTCAATTTGCGGCACGGCAGTGCGAAGGAAGTGGCACAATCTGACACAATGCTTAAAATCGAGATTAGCAGGGTCCTAGCATGATACCGACAAGATATATCCGAGATGTTTGCAGCTACCCCAGAGAATATGCAGCTTCGAAGCTTATACACATATCACAGAAAGATAAGCTACAAGGGGACTCACCTAGCTTTCTTTCCCGCTGGCTTCTAGACTTGCTGACTGCAGCAACGGATCTTAATTCCTCCGTTTTACTCTTTTGCCCCTTCCATCTTGAAGTTCAATGTTTGATTCTCGCACACTCCGAGCACTTTCATGCCAGCACAGACAGTTGCGTTGTTTGATTCGTGAATTTACGAGGACCAAAACATTGTTGTCCCACTAGAGTAGAAGTTAAGCATTTGTACCCTGTGTTGTCGTAAAGTAGGTCTTGATTAGTCTCTGTTCAAATGCATTCCGGAACCATGGAAGCATCATCCCCGTGAATAGGTCAATCGAGATTGTTCCACATGTGTCTGCTTGACTAGCTATCCTTACCTAGGTATTTTAATCATTCTATTGTGAGATGACCTTATATTTATGGTGAGAGATAAAGTCTATGTGGTACTTGTTAACATACATAGCTAGTAGTAAATTGTGATCCATATTGCGCAGAGAATTGACATTGAACAGGACTAACTACCTAGGTAATTCAAAGACTATAGGTTCTTGATTATTTTTCATATTCTCAGATTTCGCATCTACAACTTGGCTTCTAGTATGCGGGGTACGGTATGCAACCCTAGTCATCATAGATTATGGCGTAGTATTTTCCCAACGAGCTGCAAGATTTGGAACCGATGCCCAGACTAGTAGGTTCAGATACGGCCGTAGTCACCAGATTTTCTTTGAATGGTTGCAGACAATTCGACCAAACATTGAACCACTATTGTAATGTCGCAACCGGACATGCCCAGTGATAAACTAACAGTCTCGCTGGACAATGAAAGTTCGTTGCATTTGACGCTTTCTAGCATCACCGTCACACTGTTGGAATCTCGACCAATAGGATAGAAAGGTAATAATTCCTGAATCTTTAGCTCGGCAGATAGATAAATACAGGTGATACAACCACCCTAGGGCGTACCACACTACAATCGCTAGTATATATCACTGATTGGTTCCATTGCTGGGATAGGATGCAAGACTGGCTTGACATTTAATTTACACGCTGATTTGACACACGAGTGCACACTTAAATCTTTTTCGACAATGTTACCCGTAAATATCACGATTTCTGATTTGTGAGCTTGTAATCTTACAATGCACCGGTAATATCGAGAAGGGAGTGAGGTCAACCAGGTCCTTTATTAGCGGCTAACCCCAATTTCTCAAATACAAGGAAGAAAATCCCCATGAGCAAAACGACCAATCGGAAAACGACGCCAAATACCTAAAAGGGAAAGTGGGTGAGGATAATTGCTCAATGTGCTCTACCCTATGTCGCGACGGCGAGCCTTGCACAATAGAGTAAATGAATCCAATAGGAGTAGAGGGAAATAGACAGCAGGGCCATCAGCTTCGCTAGCCTTCACGATGATATACTCCAAGAAGCGATATACCGGATCTCCATGGCTTCAATCTAAGCCCACTAAGCTCATTGAACATGTGCGGTTCCATCAGATCATCTGGTCATTTACCCAAGCAGACGCTTGGTCGAAGTTTCCTCAACAAAACTTCTGGGATGATTACATTCAGGGCTGCTATCGAAGGTTTCAAAACAATCTCGTTTTTTTGACTTTTTTCGTAGAGTCAATATTTCACCATCAACGATTTAATATGAGATTTTTGTGCTTCCACGGAGGTGGAACTAATAGCCAGGTCAGTCTGAATCAATCTTGCAAAGATATTTATTTTATTGTGAGCTATATACTGACTATGTGTATCTAGATATTTGAGAGTCAAACAGGTTCGTACAGATATTCATGTCTATTTCTAGTCACAGTTCAATAACAGCTCACTATTCTGATCTTAATGCTAGCAACAATTCGCTATGAGTTGGACCAGCATTATTCCTTTGACTTCGTTGAGGGAAATGTAGACTTCCCTCTAGCCCCAGGGACGTCTCTACATATCAATACAATCTTCGTTCATTGCTAATATTCTAATAGAAATGAAGTCGTTTTATGATTCAAGTGATCAATACTTTGCATACTTCTCGCCTACATCCCACGAGTCTGTTGAATCTGCGCTTGCCAATCTTTCAAAGTTCCTTGACCTCGAAGGTCCCTATGACGGAGTGTTGGCATTTTCTCATGGTGCTTCATTCATCTCGACCTATATAATTCAGCAGCTCTTGGCTCATCCTGCTGCCCCATTGCCGTTCAAATGTGCGGTGTTCTTTTCTGCAACAAGTCCGATTGATCCTCGAGTCCTGGACATGCATCAGGAAGTTAAAGCTTTGAGAGGCCCAGAGAATGATTTACGCTTGATAAATATACCCACGGCACACATTTGGGATACTGATGATAGTGTGTCTCTTGGTGCAAGCCAAGAGCTATGGAATTTGTGCGAGGATGACAAGCGGTGGAGATTCTTGCATGGTGAAGGGCATGAGATTCCAAACTCACGGGACCGAGAAGCCGTTTTTGAAATTACCAAAGTTATACGGAGAGCTGTAGAGATGGGTCTTTCTGTTGGATAATCAATCACACCCCTTGGATTTTAAATCTATCAAGCTGCCGTCTGTAAACAACTTCTCCATTACATGTGTCTTCCACCTTTGAGATGTGCTATACATAAATAGACGACTAGGATTGTTTTTGTATGATCTCATGACCCATTATTATGACGTTTTGCTTTAAGCAACCTTTTTTGCCCGGAAATCCGAGCAAATCAAGGCGCCCTTCTTGAAATGTTGACAAAAATTCTTATTACTGCGTCCCTTATCCATCCGAACATTTACAGATAATAATGTGCCCTGTGGAGTTGAGAAAGCAAAGAATGCGCCGTACTACTGACAAATGCTAGGGAAGACACATTGATTGCTGGACTACTATACAAAAACCGCCAAAGAAAGAACACTACGCCAAAAGCCACATAAGATCCCAAAAGCAATTTCAAATTCTTGACATCATAAGTTTGTGGCTATGATCTCTTATTGGGAACTGACATCAACACTGCGTTTGATCGTTATTCCATCTGATCTTGAGAATCGTGTACCTCGCTCTACATCTGTCGTACTTGAAACCCACCGACGACTTTCCTTTGGGTTGATCAACTCATTTGAATCATCATCAAAAGTCTGGAAGCCTGCCTTGTCTCTGCTCTGCAATGCAATACTGCCACCGGTTCCGGAGTTCTTAGTAACGGCACTTCTGGACCGTAGCTGCGATAGAGGATTGCGTTTCCATAAGAATACAGCAAGGGGACGGAGTGTCGGAAGACATGCTGCAATGAAATACGTCCCAGTCTCTAGAATAGTCCAAGTAACCAATGGAGCAGCCGCCCATTGGGGATCTATTACTGCGTTGCTAGTGAAGAAACCAACGAAGCGGATAATTGATGTAACCAGTCCTCTGAGGTAAAATTATCAGCTAAAAGTTTCGATGATAAATATGAAGAAGATGATTTTAGACTCACAGACTCCCCAAAGCAAAAGTAATGACCAGACCAGCCTTCATCTTCTTTGACATCTGCAATTCTAAGACTACAGGAATAGGCAGAACAAGCATAGCGAGGTCGGTAATGATATTCATGAAACTTGACCAACGAAGAAATTCCACAATGTTAAAACAAGTTCCTCCACCGGGAGTTTTTTGATTCCAGAAAAATTGTACTGGATGGCAAATTTGGGACATTGCCACCGTTGTTCCAATCCAATTTGCGATCATGAATGCCCCAATTATCCAGGTGACTATGCGGAAATCTCTCTTGACGTCAAAAAGACGTAGATAAATGGCAAGTATGGCCAATTTTGGTAACAAGACTGCAGAAAAGTATGAGATGGCAATACTGAATTGAAGTTGGTGAAATTTAATGACCTGCTCGGTAGGAAACCCGCGTGCGGAGTGATAACCACCACCACCGACTATGATAAAGGCTGGATACACGTTAGAGCAAAACACCTTTTGCTTTGATACAAGTCTATGGCTCACCTATACCTAATCCACATTGTTCCAGACAAAGTATGAGAGCTGGAATCATGAGAAAATCATCCATACCCCATTTTGCTTTTCCAACCCAGCGAGCGCAATATCTCAAAGCGACAAACACTATTTCAAGAACAATAAAGGTAACACATATTGCAATTGGTGTATTTCCACGGTACTGGGCCAGGTATTCTGGGGAAAACGTGGTAGAAACTGTCGTCATCCTGAACCGGCTAAAGCAATATCGGGGTTCAATGCAGATGATTGAAGAAGAGGAGAAAACTGGAGATCTTAACTAATGATATCTATTCACTCTTCTTAATTTGAGCTTTTCTCGTGTATTTCATCCAATATGCCGAAGAGACTCAGGGGTACGCCTGCTGATAAGCTCCATTCTAACGCAGGAATATCACGAAGGATTCTACTGTATCTGTATATCAGAATAGGCAAGTGGTATCTGGTGAAGATATAATAATCTCGAATTTCTGAGGCACAGCACTTAACAAGTTAACAGCTGAATGCAAATAGACGAACTGGGTGATAGTTTGAATCATACGTGTGTACGCCGCAAAACTATTTTGGTATTTCTTCTGGCGCAAGGAGTCTCAGTATGGCGAAAGGTTTGAAGTGGCGGTTTAAATCGGGGCGTCAATAATTGGGTAGGGTTATTCTACGTAGAACCGTAGTTGGTTGACGAGGATAATTTCTTCATGTGCCTGAGCTTGCATTCGAGAGCTTCTGCAATAGGGCATTATCGTACGAAGAGGCGTTTCTACAATCATGAATCTCTAAAACCGATCTAGTGACTAGGGGAAACCCGTTGCATGATTTCACCTATGAGAAGTTATGCTTAAAACATTAAAGATAAGGTCATGTAGTACCCCTGAACGGAGGCGAGGGTGTTAGTGCTGACTATTAATCTCCACTTTACGCTTCCCCAAACGCACCTGGACCGGGCTTTTTTCCAGTAAAAGGAGGAGGGGTTTAATCACTTCCATAGGTGTGTTTGGCAGTTCGAGGAAAGAGTCCTTATCGCAACAAAATGTACACGAGGATACGGCGCAGTAATGCGATGCTACATTCCCATAATTTAATAAAACGGCGGTGTAATAAAATCATTGAACTTCATGTAACCTTGCCCGATCAAAGTACGGCGTGGTGACGGATCTTGCTAGCTTTGATGTTTTCTTCATGTCCGACTGAAGTTACAACGAGACATGCTCGTTGATGGCGCAGTTGTCACTTCCATCAGATTCGATGCATTAGACTCATGTGCATATGCTAATAAACCCCGCAAACGATATTCGACTCTTTGAGCGCGCGGTTTCTGTGAAGTCCAGAAGTCTGAAGTTGAGGATAGTGACCATTTGATCTGATTCGTGTGTGAACAGCGTGTTAATTTTCAGAACATTATCCTTGTACCCAGTACATGGAACATGATCTGTCGTCTTAGCATGCAGAAAGTAGGAACGAATTTGGAGATTCGACTAGTGCGAATTTGTACTTCATTTTACTTGAAGAATATCCGGTGATTTAATGAACAATATCAACGGCTCGAAAACCTTCAATCGCGTGTTTGAAGTAATGATCAGAGTGAAATAAGAATTATTACATAGAATTTCAGAAATAACTAGTAGAATCTATAATATAATAAGTCTTTTGTTGATACAGCTTAATGTCATACCTATTATGACCAGAAACTAAGATGCTATTAGGAGTATGTGTTGTTCATAGAATTGATTTCTTTAGGCTCTTAGTTAATGAGACTAATCATATGTATTATAGTATGATAGATACCGTTCGAGTGTGGTTGGCTCTAGGATAATTTACTTGAAGAGTTTGAAGTTCCATTAGTACCAATAAACTCCCAAGTGTAGATAAAGTATTAATATCTTTTGAATCTACTTACAGAGCTATCTTCTCTTCTTCCTTTCCTGTCTTATTCAATTGAAATAATTTTTATACGGGCTTCATATTGCTTGTAATTTAGAAGCTGTTTTGAGGCTTTTACTTCTAGTTAAAGCAAGAAACTCATACGTTGAAATTATACAGTGTTTTCTGACGTCAGTAATCATGGATTCTCCACTTCTCTCCGAGTCCACCAAGTCTACTCCACCATCGTCAATATCAAATGAGGAGAGATTTGTCGATCCCATTGCTGTCGTCGGATTCTCACTCAAGTTTCCGCAAGAAGCGAGAGATGCGGAGTCCTTTTGGAAGGTATTGATGGATATGAGATGTACCGCCACAGAATATCCAGAAGATCGCCTCAGTAAATCAAATCGCTACCATCCAGATCCGAATCGCAAAGACACAGTAAGTTGATATGCCTTGCGTGAAGTCCCTCATGCAAGTTACCATGATATTGAAAGTTCCTAGTTTTCTGTTAGTGGGGCACACTTCCTGCAAGACAAGATTTCCACATTTGACGCCCCGTTCTTCTCAATCGGAGCCACTGAAGCAGCTGCTTTAGACCCACAGCATCGTGGGCTTCTCGAAACCACGTATAGAGCACTTGAAAATTGTGAGTTTTCTCTAGTTTGATACAGAATTATCATCTCAAGCTCGTCTTTTGAAAAGACTAACCCGTCGTAGCTGGCTTGCCATTGAGTAGAGTTGATGGCACAAGAACCTCTGTTTATACGGGTTCATTCACAAATGATTGGCAACAACTCTGCTACAAAGACTCCGAGAATAGTCAGACTTATGTTGGTATGGGAAGTGCCGCATGCATGACCGCGAACCGTATCAATTGGTTTTTTAACTTCACCGGAGGCAGCGCAAACATTGATACAGCCTGCTCAAGCTCTTTGGTAGCCCTACATCTTGCATGTCAAGATTTGCTAAGCGGTGATGTTGATATGGTATGTTGTAATCTTGAACTCCAGAACTAAATTCAATGAAACTCTCGGTGTTGACGTCTAACCATTAACAGTCAATTGCCGCCGGATGCAATCTTATCTTCTCACCAGATTGGATTCATCTCCTTTCTAATATGAAGATGCTTTCTCCAGATTACCGAAGCTATAGCTTTGACAGCAGAGCAAATGGTTATTCGCGTTCAGAGGGACTTGGTGTTCTTGTCTTGAAAAGACTTTCAAGTGCTATTGCAGATGGCAACACAATTCGTGGAATCATCCGAGCAAGCGGAAGCAACCAAGACGGACTTACGCCGGGAGGAATCATGCAGCCAAGCAGAATTTCGCAGGAAATTCTAATCCGGGAAGTCTACCAGAAAGCCGGCTTGAGTATGGAGAGCACTCGTTTTGTAGAATCACATGGGACTGGCACGGCTATAGGCGATCCCATAGAGGCTGCGGCCCTTGGCTCAGCATTCAAAGCAGCGAGGACTCTAGAGGATCCATTATACGTGTAAGTCTGACTTCATGATTTTCTGGCATTGAACACTAATTAGTGGTAGTGGGGCTCTTAAGAGTAACATTGGTCATATGGAGGGAGCAAGTGGAATAGCAGGGTTAATAAAAGCAATTTTGGTGCTCGAGAAAGCAATTATACCACCGAATGCAAACTTTGAGAGGTTGAATCCAAGAATTGATGCTGAGTTTCTCAAACTTAAAGTATGCTGCTTACATCCTACTGATGCTTTTCTGTGAGCTTCGCTAACATTTTTAGTTTCCGATTTGCCCAGCTCCATGGCCTACAACAGGCCTTAGAAGAGCCTCTGTAAATTCTTTCGGGTTTGGTGGAACAAATGCACACATTGTCCTTGATGATGTCTACCATTATTTGGAGTCTAGAGGTCTAGTAGCCATCCACAACACTGTTGAAAGCCCTCCATCATACTCATCGAATGAACACGCTCCTCGAGATCACTTAGAAAAAAAGGCATTGACTTTAGGGAATACTAAGCTTGGAATGCGCAAATTGTTTGTCTTCACGGCAAACGATCCAGCAGCACTCAAGCGTGTCGTGGATCAATATGCAATTTATTTCAAGAAATCTGTATCAGACTCCGAAACACCTGATTTCCTTGCGAGAATGTCGTATACGTTAACAAAGAAGAGAACCATGCTAAAGTGGAGAACGCATGTCATCACCAATAATTTAGAGGATCTTAGGAATTTGACAATCACAAGCTCACTTCCCACGCCATCCTTGAAAAATCCGTTGATCGGGTTTGTGTTTACTGGCCAAGGAGCACAATGGGCATGTATGGGACTTGAGTTACTCAAGTTTCAGGTATTTGCTCGCAGCTTAGCTATCGCAGAGCAGCATCTCAAAGATATTGGGTCCTCTTGGAGTCTTTCAGGTACTATTCTCTCATTGCCATGATTTCCAGTCTAACAGAGTAAAAAAGAGAAGCTCTCACGTTCAGTCCTGAACTCTGATATCAACAACGCCGAATTCAGTCAGCCAATATGCACTGCAGTTCAGATTGCACTAGTTGATCTATTACAAAGTTTCAACATTCACCCGAATGCTGTGGTTGGCCATTCTTCCGGAGAGATTGCCGCTTCGTGAGTAACCCACACCATACAGAATCTATAATTGCTAACACATTGATTAAAAGGTATTGTATTGGAGCATTGTCTGCAAAGTCTGCTCTTAGAGTCGCATACTTTCGAGGAAAAGCTGCTGCCAAAATTTCCTCGCACAATGGCCCAAATGGTGCTATGATGTCTGTTGGTCTTCCAAAAAACAAAGCGCAAAAGTATATCGACCAGATTTCGATTCAAAATGGCCATATCGGACTCACGGTTGCATGTATAAACAGCAATCGGAACGTCACTGTGTCAGGTGACGAAACTCAAATCGACGAGTTAAAAACACTTTTAAAGATGGAAGCAATACCCGCTACAAAGCTCAAGGTTGATATTGCTTATCACTCCTATCACATGGAAGCTATTGCATTAGAGTACGAATGTTCTATTCAAAATATCGAAGCAGGAGGTCTCGCTTCTCGAAGTTGTATTATGATCTCCACTGTCACTGGACGATTGATTGAGTCCAGTGACTTGCGCGAACCAAGCTACTGGGTAAGTAACATGGTGTCTCCAGTGAGATTCTACGAAGCCATGCAATCAATATGTGGTCAGACTTCTCGACTCACCCGAAAGAAGCTTGACTGTAGCCACAGAGCTCATATATGTGTCAATATGCTAATTGAGGTGGGACCTCACTCTGCCTTGCAAGGACCAATCCAGCAAATTTTGAGTCAAAATCCACAGGCAAGAATATCATATTCGTCTATGCTGGACCGAAAGAGGTCAGCAGAGGAAACAGCGCTGAATGTTGTATGCACGACTTATTGTCTCGGAGCACCTACAAATATCGACTCTCTCCATATTTCTAAGACTAATGGGATGCCCGAGATGCTACTTAATCTTCCAGAGTATCCATTTGATCAATCAGTGGAATATTGGTACGAAACGAAGTCTAGCAAAAGAAATCGCTTGCATCCTCAAGGCAGGCTTGACTTACTTGGAAAGCCATCGACAGATTGGAACCCAATGGAAGCTAGATGGCGCAATTTTATTCGGGTGTCTGATATGCCTTGGGTGGAAGACCATATTATCAATGGCTCCTTGATATATCCGGCAGCAGGAATGCTCGTGATGGCTATCGAGGCGGCAAATCAAATAGCAAATCACGATAAAAACATCGCAGGGTTCCAATTCAAAGATGTGGTATTCCCGAAAGCATTGAGAGTTCCTCTGGAAGATAATGGTGTGGAAGTTTACTTTTATCTCCGAAGGCCATCAGGTACGTCAGAAAGCAGCTCATCTTGGCTACAATTTCGACTGTGTACTTGTAGGGAGACCAATCATGACGAGCAGTGGGAAGATCACTTTTACGGCTTTATCAAAATTGAATACGGACCAAGAATCCGATCTCTACACGAGCTTGAGAGCGAGAAACAAAGACTAGCAGCCGCAAGGATAATGCAAGATCAAACCGTGTCTTCCAAAAAGCTCTATGAAACATTGAAAGATTCAGGGTACAATTTCGGACCATCTTTCCAAACTCTGGAAAAGATCACGTATCCATCTGATGCCACGATAGAAGCTTGCGCTTCTGTGAGACTATATCGGTGGCCAGATGACCAGTTTCCGCAACGGCACATCATTCACCCGACAACCCTCGATGGAATGCTTCATTCTTGTCTGGCTGCACTTGCTCAGGGCTGTCAAAAGAAACTAGAAACCGCGGTGCCCAGTCATATCCGAAGCTTATCAATCGCACAATCAGGATTGAATTTCCCTGAAGCAAGCCATGTTCTTGCCATTGCTTCCGGAACGGAAATCACAAATCGCTACTCTGAATTTGACATATCTGTTCTTAATTCAACTTCTGAAAATCTTTTGATGCGATGTGAGGGTTTACGTATGACGGTTGTAACTGACACACAAGACTTGGAGAAAGTCTCTCGGGAAGAGCATGTATGCCACGTCTTAGACTTTCAGCCAGACATCGACTTGCTTGGGCCTGATCAACTCAGCGAGTTTTGCGCTATACACAACTCAAAGGAGGAAGAGCCCAAGCAATTCTATTCAGACCTTCTATTTCTCACTTATGTGTTTCTCGTGAAAGCATTACAAGGATTGGGCGCCACCAAGCCATCTTTACCATATTTACAAAAGTATGTTGATTGGGCCAGATATCAGGTTGAGCGATACAATGATGGGGCTTTGCCGTATAGTCAGCAAGGATGGGAGATTCTAATGAAAGATGAAAAGAATATTAAGAAACTGATCTCGCGTGTTGAGTCTGAAACGGCCCAGGGACGTGCATTTGTCGCAACGGGCCAAAATATACTTCCAATATTGCGTGGTGAAATCAGCTCTCAGGAATTTCTCTTCAAGTCCGATCTCGCTAAGGATCTCTATAAAGACATCAACAACAATCGTGTTTGCTTCCCAGCATTCCAAAAGTATCTTGAAGGACTATCGTATAAAAATCCCAGACTCCGAATTCTAGAAATCGGAGCGGGGACGGGAGGAACAACCTCGAAAGTTCTTCAAGGTCTCTGCCAAGATGGACAAGGAATCAAGCATTCACCTAGATATATGGAATACACTTATACCGATATCTCAGCATTCTTTTTTGAGACGGCACAAGAAGACTTCAAAGACTTTCCAAGAATGTCATACCGTCTTCTCGACATTGAGCATGATCCAATCGAACAAGGCTTTGCTGAAAATTCTTTCGATCTTATTGTTGCAGGCAATGTCCTTCACGCAACGGTCAGTATAGATAAAACTATGCAGCACGTACGAAAGCTCTTGAAGCCCGGCGGAAAGCTTATGATGCACGAAATTACTCGACCAGATATTTTGCGCAGCGGGTTTATTTTCGGTCTTCTTCCGGGCTGGTGGTTGGCAACCGATCCGTACCGGAGTTGGGGACCCGCAATCTCGTCCCAGAAATGGGACAGTATTCTTTTGCAACATGGCTTCAGTGGCATCGATGTTGAGCTTCCTGAATTCGCAAGTCCGGAATGTCAAGAACAAAGCATAATCATATCGACAGCCAGCTTTGATGAGTCGCCAAATCTATCAACAATTATAGTATCCATTGTGGTTGACACCTCCTCCGAAAGCCAAGAGAAAGCTGCAAAAGATCTGCAAAACGGATATTCTGAAAATTCTATCAGTAGCCGCATCCTCCATATTGACGATTTTACTAGTGATGATATTGATAAGTTGGGAAAGATTGTCTCCTTTTTAGAAATTGACAATCCCATCTTATTTAACCTTTCAAATGCTTCATATATAAGCATTCAAAGTATGTTGACATGTGCAAACGACGTTGTATGGGTCAGAGGAGGTGGTGGCAGGGTGGTGCAGAATCCAGCTTGGAACATGATTGAGGGAATCTCCCGAGCAGTTCGAAACGAAGTGTCGGAAAAAAAAATCACGATCATTGCGTTGGAGTTTAAAGAAACTGAGGATCTTATCCTTAACCAAGCGCAAATTCACATGATCTATCAATCATCATCTTATCTTGGAAATGTTCGTCTCGACGAGCATGAATACGTACAAGTAAACGGACTGTTCACAATTCCGCGTGCAATTCCTTCTCCCAATCTAACTACAACTCTTCATCAGAAGTCTCTACCTCAACAGATCTCTTTCCAGATGGTATCAGAAGTTGCTCCCGCAAAATTAGCTGTTGAACACTCCGGAAATCTTGAGACTCTACATTTCGTTCGAGATCAAGATACGAGTCGACCATTGGAGCCGACAGAAGTCGATATTGAAGTCAAGGCGGTAGGCATGGGCCGCAACGATTGCCAATCTGTCCTAGGACGCTTACAAAACACGGAGTTCGGCCGCGAGGCATGCGGAATCGTTGTAGAGATTGGTGCATCCATTACACATCTTTCAAAAGGAGATCGGGTTGTCGTAGTTGGTAATGGTCTGTTTAAGACACTAGCTCGATGTGAGGTAAGCAGCGTTTGGAAAATACCAGAATGGATGTCATTCGAAGGAGGAGCGGGTATACCTATTGTGTTCTTGACAGCTTGGAACGCTGTACATAACATTGCTCGAGTTCAAAGCAGCGAGACCATCTTGATACACGAAGCTTGTGAAGCAGTCGGACAGGCGGCAGTTCAAGTAGCCCAACATTTTGACGCTGAGATTTTTGTTTCATGTCGAACATCAGATCAAAAGGATTTACTTCTGAATGATTATGGGATACCCGATAATCACATTATAGTGCTTGACGATAAGATGGAGTTCAAAAGTGCTCTCATGCATGCAACTGAGGGGCGTGGAATGGACGTGATTATTAATTCCCTTACGGGAGATGGACTAACTGCGTCATGGGAATGTATTGGGGCCTATGGGAGATTTGTTAATATCAACCAAAGAGATGTACAGTCTAATTTGGCTTTAGAAATATATAACTTTCGGAAGAATGCTAGCTTCTCGTCGTTCGACGTTTTCTCGTGGCTGCGGGACCGTCCAAAGCAGGCAGAGAAGGATCTTGGAAACATCACTCAACTTTTTAAGTACGGTTCCTTGCACACGGTCCATTCGATACATATCAATAGTCTCGAAAATATAGTTAGCGCATTCAGCCTCTTGCAGGAAGACGAATTATCCGGAAAAGCTGTGATAGAGCTGAAAAGAGATGATCGAATCAAGACTCTTTTTGACACCGAACATCCAGCCACTTTGAGCCATGATAGCACATACATTATCTCTGGTGCGTTTGGTGGAATTGGAAGAGCCGTTGTATCGTGGCTGGCATCCCGTGGTGCCAAGTATCTTATTTTGCTCTCGAGATCAGGCCCCAAGGACAAACTTGCCAGCGAACTTCTTGAGTCTCTTCGAGCCCAGGGTATCCAGTTTCGAGCTCCGAGATGCGACATTACTGATCGGAACTCTCTGTCAAAGATAGTTGCTGAGGCTACCTTGAACTACCCCCCGATCAAAGGCTGTATCCAGACAGCAATGGTTTTAAAAGTGAGTCCCGAGATCCTAGCTAAATTGTATGGATATACTGAGAATATGACATAGGACTCTAGCTTCGTTAACATGTCGTATGAAGACTGGAACTTAGGCACACAATGTAAGACACAAGGTTCCTGGAATCTCCATTGTCTTCTTCCTACGGACCTCGACTTCTTTGTTATGCTGTCTTCTCTCTCTGGAGTTATTGGCATCCATGGGCAAGCAAACTATGGCTCTGGCAATACTTTTATGGACGCTCTTGCACGTCACCGAATTTCTCTTGGCCAGAGGGCAGTAGCGTGGGACCTTGGGATCATGGCCGAAGATGGATTTGTCGCAGAGGATGAAGCTTTCTTGAAACGTATTATATCATATGAGGTATTCACTTCTATATCGAGAAGTTATCTGATAGCACTATTGGATTATTATTGCGACCCCAACATCTCCCTCCTTGAAGCCGCAGAAAGCCAAGTGCTGCTTGGGCTTGGTGCAGGCCACATCATCCAACGCCAGCCTCTCTTTTCACACACTTTGCAGCAAAAGTCTGTGTCAAAGCACCAAGGCGAAGCCGCTGACAACTCTAGAGTTCTTTTTGAGGAATCCAGTTCCATGTTGGAGGCCGGGGTCATCGCCAAGTCTGCCATTGTCAAGAAACTCGCGAGGGTACTACCCACACTTCAAAACGAGCTTGAATTAGAGAAACCTCTCCACTTCTATGGGGTCGACTCTCTACTGTCCTTGGAACTAAGGAGCTGGATTGCGAGGGAATATTTGACTGAGGTGACAGTCTTTGAAATACAAGGAGGAGCTACCTTTGATAGCATTGGAATGTTGATTGCCAGGAGAAGTAAAATTCCTCATAGTTTGTGGTCGAGTTTAATCTCATCCGATTAAAATGAGACGGTACCATCGATCAGTGTTTCCATACCTGCCTGGTAAATGGTAATGAGTATATTACCTACTGATGGCAATTCGTGAAAGCGAGTGGTAAATGGTGAAAAGGCGTTGAGAAGAATGTCTATATGTGAATCGATATCATCCGCCCTTTGCCAGCTTCAAAACAACCCAGTTTTTTATACAATTCTTCATCCGTTTTCATTGTAATTGGAAGCTTGAAAGAATCATTTACTCACACAGTTTTGGCGATAGATACCTATATATACATTGACCCAGTACCTCAATCTACTGAGCTCAACAGAATTGAAAGAACCGAAAGTCTTTGAGGAAGAAAAACAGGAGTTTATCACCACTTATGATTACTTAAGTGCTTAGTTAAGTTATTTACTCCTACCATGACCTGAAGAGTTAGAGGTTGAGGGCAGTAACGGCTTGATTCCTACGAGCGTTCTTGGCGTGCTATTTCAGC
The DNA here is from genome assembly GCA_004786275.1 of Botryotinia convoluta. Taxonomy (NCBI): domain Eukaryota; kingdom Fungi; phylum Ascomycota; class Leotiomycetes; order Helotiales; family Sclerotiniaceae; genus Botryotinia; species Botryotinia convoluta. The sequence continues at coordinate 26,327 of PQXN01000015.1, read as the reverse complement.
GAATCTATTTCTATCCATAAGACTGTATGAAAATGCCAAGGAAGTGGATTAGATTCAAAATTGGGGAATTTGATAAAACATGATACAGACCTTCTTCTTCTTCTCCTTCTGCCAAAGTACGCCACTCGGGGCTCTTTCCAAGCTAGAGCTCAATGTCAAAGCCCATGAATAAATCTATGGATATGGATTGCTCTACCATATGACTTCCAATTGTAGAAGATTCATGATAATGCATATGTAGTTGTAGAATAAGAGTTTGTCGTTTTGTTGGATGTTTTGATTCTAGGTAGAGATTGTCAATGGTTTCGATAGAAGTGGTGAATATAAAATTGTGACAGGTGAAGGCGGTGAATTGGCAGAAAAAGACTTGTGATGCTAACTGTTGGTAAGATTATATCAACCTACCATTGTCAATACTTGAAGTATTCATACTATTTGTTTCTTGATCTTTTCATGTCAAGAAGTTGTCGATGGACGAAAAGCGCGAATTATGAAATTGGAATATGACACCGTTCATCTCTTCCACATCATTGTCAAGAGTTGCAGAATTCAGCAATCCTAATATACAGGGCAAATCAACCAATTCATCCAAAAAACAATGATTTTTGGATGTACATCTGAGAGCTCCATCGAGATATATAGCTAAGGCAGATAATCTTTCGATTCGTGCTGGTTGATGTGCAATCACTTGGATACTTTCCACCAGTCTTGGTGACGGAATTCAGAAGGAAGCTGTGTTGCATCGATTGTTCCATCACTTATGGGATATCCTTCAACGCTCCTAAGTACTATTCCTCAATGTCTTGTTGGCCGGTGTCGGATTTATGACTGATATTCTCGCATAGCATCGGCAGGATGGGGTTTATATGAAGTTATTGATATTGGTTCCATGAAGAACAAAGAATCTGGAGGGGTCTTGAGGTTTGGCTTGTTATGAGCCTTATCGTTGTGATAGGCGTATTTAATAGGTGGGGGGAAGTCAAACACTACCACCACGCCTTTTACTTGACAATCTTCCAATCCACATCTTCAGCACAAATGTTTGGAGTTGGCTTGTACCTTCATTGAGATTGGAATCGTTTTGACTTGGCAAAAGAGTCATCGATGTTTTTTATCATGTATTGAACGTTTGTCATCCTTCCGCACTGTGATAGTCCGGGCCATTCATTATTACTTCTCCACCAAATGGTTATCGATGACTCCTCAATTCATCTTCCTGGCGGCTCTGGTGTTCTCCACTTTGTAGTATAATAGAGTTCATTTTCCCCTCATTTTCTTCACTTCACTGTTCATATCTACACTTCATTACTTCAACGATTATCGTCAAAGTTATCAAAATGGGAGAATTAGACACCAAGTTGGGGGAAGTTTCCCTTAACGACTCAAACACATATCAAACAACGCCTTTTGGTAAAGAAATGGCCAAGCACTTCCTTTTCGAACCAGGGTGGAGGAATTTGAATCATGGTATATTCATCAAATCCCAACCCCCCTTTCCCCGCCTCCAATTCCAATTACCTAGCTTACGAAATTAGGTTCCTTTGGCACTATTCCTCGTGCCATCCGTGAAAAGCAAAGACAGTATCAAGATGATTCGGAAGCTCGTCCAGACGAGTTTATCCGATATACATACCCTCGAATCCTCGATGAGTCACGAGAAGCTTTGGGAAAGCTTCTCAATGTTCCAACTGACACTGTGGTCTTCGTGCCAAATGCGACTACTGGAATCAATACTGTATTGAGAAATTTGGTGTGGAACGAGGATGGAAAAGATGAAGTTCTCTATTTTTCTACAATTTATGGTGCTTGTGGTTTGACGGTATGTACTTATCAAAACCTCAGTGTAATTCTTTATGACTGCTATCAATTGATAGTTCATAATTCAACATCAAGACTAACTTCTACTCATGTTATAGATCAAATATGTTTCGGAGGCCAATCGTGGCCTGGTCCAACCCAGACAGATTACCTTCCAATATCCCATCGAGGATAATGAACTCGTTGGACTATTCGAGAAGGCAATTGAAGCCTCAAAAGCAGAAGGCAAACGTCCTCGAGCTGCTGTATTTGATATAGTAGGATCACTTCCTGGATTGAGAGTTCCTTACGAGAAATACACCGAGATCTGCAAAAGGGAAAACGTGTATTCCATCGTTGACGGAGCCCACGGAATTGGTCACGTTTCGCTTGATCTATCAAAGCTTGATCCTGATTTCTTCGTCAGCAATTGTCACAAGTGGCTCTTTGTCCCGCGAGGCTGTGCCGTATTTTACGTTCCAGAACGAAACCAAGATCTAATGAGAACACCCTTACCTACATCACATGGTTTCGTTCCTAAGGGACCTAGGCCATTCAATCCGTTACCGCCAAGCGCCAAGAGCGTGTTTGTCAATCAATTCGAATTCGTTGGCACGATTGACAACAGCAGTTATCTTTGCACCACCGAAGCAATCAAATGGCGCAAAGAAGTTTGTGGTGGTGAAAAAGCCATCATGGATTACTGTAGCAATTTATCACGAGAAGGTGGTAAAGCTATTGCAAAGATTTTGGGTACTAAGGTTCTGGATAATAGTACCAACACATTGACAGATTGTTGTCTTGTCAATGTATTACTACCATTGGAAATTGGAACATCAAATATCGACGCATTCTTCAAGATCAATGAAGATACCAAAATGCAAGCTTACCAATGGATGTTGGAAACATTGATAAAAGAATACAAAACATTCATCGCCATAGCATTCGTGGACAACAAATGGTGGGCTAGATTAAGGTATGTGATAATTCACCTGCTCTTTGATCCGTGATTCATACCTTCATAAAAGCTTTTCCACATCATATGTTTAAAACCTCGTGTTCTGCAACAAACTAACAATCCACTCTCTCACAGTGGACAAGTATATCTCGAAATGGAAGATTTTGAGTGGGCTGGTTATGCACTTAAAGAACTGTGCGCACGAGTTGGGGATGGCGAGTATTTGAAGGAAAAATAAACATATTTCTAACCATTCTATGACTTTTTCAGAATTAAAACGGGGGGTTGGATGGTGAAACACCAAAATATTAGTTTGAGCTTTGGTGTGATTTTGGCGTGGTTAGACTCTGAAATCGGTCCCTGTATGCTTCGGTCCCGGATTATCAATTATCTTTTTTGGCTCTGTCTTCAATACTTTTCTAGGAACGCAGAAATACTTTTGATCTTGGTCGCCATCGCCATCGCTGTCGATGTCGCTGTCGCTAAGTTCAAAATCTTTAGATGAACATCTCGACACTTAATTATAGCTCACATTGTCGTTCCCAACAAACCCTAACCTTATACCTAGTATCTACGTAATCACCTGTCTCAAATCTATTTCCTTTCACCCTAAGGCACCTCTTTTACCCGGTCTCTCTCCCAAATAAAATTTCACAACACCTCACAACGCATCACGATATATCAATATCACAATATCACCAAAGCACCTCAGTCTAAACTTTACCTTTCACTTCCCTATATAGTATCACGCCCCACTCAATTGTCCCAAATAGATCATTGAGCACGAGCATTGCATTTTTTTCACCACCATTTTTGGGTGCCGTTTGCAGCTTTGACGCTCTTTTTCAGATACGGATCTGCGCAGGGACAATCGTACGCATGGCTAGTGCACATCATTTTGTCGTTTGTAAGGCATTTTGTTCTTCCTTAAGACTTCTTTGTTAGTGGCAGAGAAGCAGGAAGTCCCTGGAAATGATGCTCGGATGAAAGTGCTACTGGGAAGAATTTTCCTCCAGTGACCATGTAAGATATATTCGTGTGCGTTCCTGCATCATTGAGTTTAGAGTTTCTTCCAAAAGTTTTTTTCAGACCTGTTTTTACTTTCTTTCTGTTAACATTGCATGTAGTGCTGCTTTGCGGGTCCTAAACTTTGATTTCTGGTAAATCAAATGATCTGCTCTTTAGCCAAATCTTATCTACACCTTCATACATTTATTGCACTTTCGCACTTACAAAATCCCCGTGTTATTTATTTGTTTATTGTTCCTGTTTCCTGTTTCCTGTTTACTACTTTACTGTTCACCGAAACAAATTAAATCCATCAAGAGTTCTTTGACTGCTTGAATCCTGTCAAATTTGGAATACTGTTTCATCAATCCGAAACCTGGAAACATCTTGCCTTTAAGCCTGTCTGTTCGAAACTCAAAATACCAAAAGAGTGGGCTTTGACAGTTCCATTTCTCTTTCGACACAGAGTCCTATATCTACATAAAATTTCTCTTCATCCCTTTAAATACTACAACAATCCACTCGACCATACGACATTCCGCCACTATCATGCATTCGCAAAACACCTACACTCCTATGACTGAGAACGCTGAGGATGGCTGGCCTTTGAAATTACGCCGGCTTAGTCGCTCTATCCTCTCACGCCCCTCTCAAAAGCCCTCTGGTTCTCGAAAGGCACTTCCTCGTCTCCACGATCGACCTATCTTAGTCGAAAACTCGGAGTCAGAGTTGTTGGATATTCTATCTTCGACAATCAATACCACACCAGCTCTCAACGCTAGACCCGTGCATCAACATCAACGTCAAAATACTTTGGAAGATCCTAGAAGGTTCAATGTTCTTGATCATAAAGCGCCTCAGAAGTCCGTTTTGTTTAGAGCCAGTATGTTTGGAAGTCTCAAAAAGAAAAAGGCTACCCGGCCAAGTACCAGTCCCAATCCAGCCCTCACGACTAGAGAAACACCCACACAGTGTAGTATCATTCGAGAACGTACGTCTCTGGACATGATCAACAACATCACTTCCAATCTCTACAATGATTCCCGACCTGCAACACCAAAACCCAAGAGCAAATCCCGGGATAGTTCTCCTGTTCGCGCTGCAAAATCCATTGGAAGGAAATTATCAATGAAATTTTCGAGAAAGGCAAAGAAAGCAGAGAATGGGAAATTAGAAAATGAGAAAGCAGGAAATTATATGGAGAAAGATGCAGGCTATCCAATTGATATCAAAATGGTGATCCCGGATCCTACAGAGCTTCATCCCGCGGTTGTAGCTGAAACACCTCCATCTGAACCTTTCCTTTCACCAAGGCCTCTACGAAGTAATTTCTCCCGTAAAGATCTTCGACGACCCAACACATCCGCATCAACTTCCACCTCAATGTCAAATTCAGCAGCATCAACTTGTGGTATTGCACCTCTATCAATCAAAAAAGCATACTCCACTTCAACTCTTCGAAGTAACCAAAGGATTGCTACGGACCTTCCGGTAATGGAAGCACAGGTACTTAGATCACCACCGCCCAATTACAATGCTTCAATGGATTTTCCTATGAAGTTGGATAAGGTCCCTGAAGTGGATTTGGCTCAACATCCTGCCCTTTCTCGTGTGTCAACATCCAGAGCATCTCAATCTCAACCCGAGTTAGAGCGATATCCTACTTCTTTCAGTAAATCAGTGTCAAGGCAATTCCAATCTGAAGCCGATTTCACCGCTTCTGTTCGGCCACAAACCCGCAACAGCAATGCACCTCGTTCCTCTATGGCCACAACCGTTCGTCCCTCTTTCGATCCTTCTGGTACTTATGAGATAACATCCCAAAATACCCATGATACTGTCGCTCCCCTCCTCATCCGCAAGGGACCCGATGACACTACCCCAAAACGTTTATCTTCCCTTAGGCGCTCTCTCTCAGACTTCAAGTCATCACGCCCCACACCTACTCGTTCCCAAACACAAGGGGTTGGTCTTTCTGAACAAATGGGTCTAGTTCCAAAGGTCAAACGCTCAAGCAGCACGCGCTCGAAAACATATTATACGTTAGGGAGTACCGAGGCAGCCGTTCCAGGCGTAAGCAGGAGCGCGACTGTAAGAAACGCGAAACGCAATTCAACGATGTCAAATCGAAGACAATCACATGTTTCGAATGAAGCTCCTCTTTCTGTTTTGCCTTCTCCTACATCTTCCGAGCCCCGAAATTCTATTGCAACTATCAGAACTGTACCTTACGAGATAGAATTTCTACCCATCAAAGCCAGTCCGAGTCGTGTGAAGAACGCTCCCAAACCTGATACATTGCGATCTCAAATCAACGCTCCAGTTTTGATCGAGGAGAAGAAACGTGCCCAGACACCGCGTCTATCCAAAAGGCCTGATTACTTGAAGATGTTTGACGTGCCTAATTTGATGATGGATTGTGGGGTTTATGACGAGTATAGTTATTCCGAATATACGTACTCTGAATATGCGCCATACTCGACGGGAGAGATGATCAAGAGAGTTTCTATGACGGTCACAAAAGAATACTCTGATTCTGGAAATTCGAGAGATGGAGAATACGAAAAGTTTATGGAAAATGCGAAGAAGGTGGCTAGGGAGGAGAAACCAAGGGTGATAGGGAGAGATGGGGTTGTGGGGGAGAATATCAGGGGGATGCAGAGGAAGAGAACTGTTTGGGGAAGTTTGAGAAGAAGGGACCGTTATGAAACGACGAAGGCTGTGAGGGCTTGAATGCAGATTTACGGGGTATGTTGATCGTGCTTGGTCAGGATGAGAGATTGAGAGTTAGTGTGCGGCTGTAATGGCAGTTGTGATTCCACCATTTTCCTTTGTTTTTGTTAACATAATATCCTGTTTATTTACTCGATGCAAATTTTGTTATATATCAACACTACTAGTATATTCATACTTTTCATTTGTCATCTTACTATAGTCTATAGAAATTTTTTATAGGTCACAATCATGCATTGGTGCATTGTTCGATAGTGACGCATGCAATGGTCCGTGTCAATATTGAGAATCGTGCTTGAACCAGAGATAAAAAGATTTCCTAGCTTCCCTGAATAAGTTACCAATAGACAGAGTTGCGGTGAAGTTGAATCATCATGACAGTTAGAAGCGTCTTTTCGTGTTGGGTAGAATTGGTGGCTGAAACGATGATTGAGAATAGTCTTTCATTTGAGGAGTCGGCCGTGAGAAAAGAACGCAGCCATGATTTCCATCTCTATAAAGAACAAAGAGAAGAGAACCCCTGTTTCAAGCCTGCTGTTTCAGCCTCAGGAAAAGAACTCACAATCATGATCTTTCTGAACGTGTTCTTGGGGAGTCGCATACGTATGATGTGAATGAGACCATTGGGTTCATCTTTTTGAGTAAAGAATTAAGAAACACAGTGAGACCAAATAGAACGCCGAAGAACTTCCACCAAGAAAATGGAAGAAGCATTCGACCACTTACAATTCTGATACCTATAAAGCGATTCCCAGAACCGCTCAACTGTCAAAATCCAGCAATTCAAAGGACATCACAAGTTCACAACACACAACTTGTCAACCATGGTCTACGTCAAAATTTCAATCGTCGTTAGACGCGACATCGAGTGCGATTGTACTACCAGATACAACGGACTCAGCCACGAAGCCGTCTTCCAGCGCCGCTTCAACCCAGAAACCAACGAGTTGTACGTCGACAATCCAGCCGACATTCTCGGCGCACTAGGCTGTTGCGGCGCCCTCAAACTCAAATCTCGCAATGCGGAAGGCGAAGTGACTCTTGACGAAGGATCGCATGTAGTTGCTATCGACAGCGCATGCAGTTCCAACGGACAGGAAGCCGCTCGAGCTGCATATGGGGTTTATCTGGGTGACACGACACCTCAGAGTGTTTCTGAACTTGTCGATGAGGTTCTCCCGCAGACGACTCAAGTAGCTGAGTTAGTTGCCGTGCGTGTGGTTTTGAGAATGGCCGAGCAAGTTCTGGATGCCTATATTGCGCGGGGAGGAAGTGATGAAGATGATAAAGACGCCCCGAGAATTTCTAAGATTCTCATCATTACCAATTCTGCATATGTGGTAGATGGGTTCTCGGATTGGATCTACAAATGGAAGGAAAATGGATTCAAGACTTCCACTGGCAAGCCGGTTGTTAATGCAGAGATATTCCAAGAGTTGGACACTTTGATCTCGAAGTTCGATCAGTTTCATATCCCGGTCTGGTTTTGGCAGGTGAAGAAAGAATTTAATACGTCGGCGGATGCGTTGGCTCGTATGCCTCTTTATGGAGAGCAGAAGGTTCCGGCTTTGGTCCCGTTTGTTAGGGATTATAAGAAGTTTCCTAAGAAGTGTTGAGAGGTGTTTGATTGGAAGAGCTAGAGAGATTATTGGAGAATCGTTTTCCTTGGGTCGGATATGAATATTGCGGGATATTGTTTGCACTGAGATAGTTTTGTGTGGTTTATGGTCTGAGAAATTTGGTCGAGTCGGGAAGCATGTGGTTGATGGGCATTAATTCGTCTAAACTATTTATTTCGTTGCATTTCATTTAGTTTTCTCACTTTGAATTTCTGTCCTGAATAGCATTACGTTGAACTCTTATATCACTTGAAAATGGCAGTGCTAGGGTAACATGACGATGTTAGTGATTTTAAGTAACTCCAGCAAACCCGCCGCTCAAAACCTATCTTTTGTGATCTCATATACAAGCTTTTCAATGCCTACAGCCAAGCTAAATTATAAACATAACATCCTTATCATTTCATTACACCCAAGATACAAGATCATACGCATACACGGCGAACCAAATGTTCGGGGTCTGAAGTTTCCTTTTCGATTGTTTGGTATTCACCTAAATGAAGCGTCGAGGGGGGTGCGGTATATAGGTTCAGTATGTGGTTATCATACATCACGTGGACGTCATGAGCCCTTCGAGTGAGTCGTTACTTCCTTAATCCGCATTACGTATTGGTAATGGGAAGGTGGCAATTGCTCCTGGCTAAGCTTTGTTTACAAGAAGTACTTTGGAAATTCATTTCCATTCTCTTAATAAATCGTAGCATTATATTCAATTGTGTTAGCTTCATAAATACTTTACTGGTATCTTTTAAAATACTTCATTATGGCTCACCAATTTCCCATCATCGATACCTGGAAATCTTACAAAGAGCTGGAAAAGAGGTTTCTCGGGTGGCTCGTGAAAACAGCATCTGCAACAGAACAAGATCTTGAGTCCCCTAGCTCTATGCCTCGACTTAAATACATCAAGAGACTTACAAAGGTTGTCATTAGAGAAAAACATAAGCTACCAAGTAACGTACGAGAAGATCTAGCTCAAGTTATATCTAAACGCAAGGAGGCAGCGGAATGGTATAGACGTTACAACCAGGAAGATCAAGGCCACATGTATTATTTACACACATTGCAAAGAATATTGCAACTATTCGAGGATCTCATCTCTAAGGACCAAAATGTGGCACTGGATGATGAAACTGATCGGAAACCCCAGATTGATTCGGAGATCACTAATGATGAGGGAGTCATCAATAACCAATTCAGTAGCTTGAAGATTGAAAGTACTCACCTGTCATCCTCGGATTCGGATAGTGATGGAGAGAAAAACTCAACTGGTGGTAGTGCAAGAAATTACAGAAAGCCAAAAGCAAAGAAGAAAAAGGGAAAGAAGGGTAAAAAGCCAAAGAGTGGAAAGATTAGAAAGAATGAAATTGAGGTACCGATAGACGAACAAACCATGCTATTGGAAGTCGATGAATCCGATTCATTCGACGAATACATGAGAGTTTACTTCTTTCTCAAGGATACAAAGGCCATGAGAACCTATCTACTCGAACAGTGGAGCGACTACTCAATCGGACTTCTCAGTCTAGCAAACGTCTCGATTGTCACTGATATAGCGATGGTACTTTTCATAAATTCCGAGCAAGCGTTGCTTTCCAATCTGCCAAGTGATAAACAAAGCTACGAAAGCATTGCAAATATCATGTGCCCGGATGTCAACAAGTTGATGCAGAAAGTCAAGAAAGCAGGCGCCACTGACTTCAACGAATTGATGCATCTGAAGGATAAAAGTGACGACAGCCAAGAGCATAATGCTGTTGTAACAACTGAGGTCAGTGCATCTTACTATCAATTGTGCAAAATGTTTCACGTTTATACACTGGAAACTTGAGAGAAAACGAGAAATACATGATTCATGTAGAATTGAGATCGTTGAGATCACACAACGATTGTCTGCTGATGTCCACTTTCCTTCCTCGCTAACACATTGTGTGTAGGACTATCTATGTTATACCACCTGGTTGATACTATCTGAATGGCATAAGGAATTTTCGGTGGATCAATACCAAAGAAATTCTAATCATCGAGTTGTCGCGCAGGAAGAAAACGATAAGTTTACCTTGAAAGATAAGATTGATCTTAATCGCAACATCTTACACGAATTGCTTTACGAGGTCTGGCACCTCAAGAAAAAGATGACTGCAAGCGAGGATAGAAACTTTATTGAAGATGAGTTCACGAAAGGTATTCAGGAGTTTCTGACTACCAAACAAATTCCAATATGGTTAGTCTTCGCGGCACAGATCATGTGCGACATTCGGTTCGCTCTGGGGAAGGAAGTAGTGCATTGCCACGATGAGGTTATTTTGTTTTCTAGTCATATTCTACAGAACCTGTACGATTGCTTCACGATGGCTGGAATTCACCATTTACATGATGTGGAGGATGCGACGTATCAGCTTTATAACGATCTGTGCTTTCACAACTTGAAGGACTGGATGAGCCCGACTCTTGACCCTCCTGTCACTGAAGGGGAACATGGAGAGATGCACCCTACGCCAAACTCACAGAAAGAACATGAGAAATTCTCCTATCTACGCCGGAACCCTGTTATGTGTGGTTTGATGATCTTTGTATCTACGATAAGATATAATGACTCAGGAGTTCGTAATGCAGCTTTTGAACCTAGTACAATGAGCTGTATACATCTTTACAACGCACTCCGTCAAGAGTCGCGGAAAGATTTGGATGAATATCCTGAGTGGAAAGATATGGAATTTTTAATCTTGATGCAATCAGTGGACCGTTTATTCGCTCGACGTGATCAACCTTCCAATCCGAGAGACTATGTCGTGAGCTATGAGAAAAAGATTCAGAAGCGAGGTCCAAGAAAGCGAAAATTGCAGCACGGGTCAGACCTTGCCAAATTATATCATAGCGGTGTCTGCACGCTGAAGGATTGTGATCATCATGGGTACTCGGCTGAAAGTTTCCTTATCGCAACATTCAGCGACAAATTGGATAAGCTACTCTCTAGTTTGAAAAATATCTTTCCCGGAAACCAACTTTCTCCTGGAACTGTAGATGATGCGCCTAGCAATCTCTCTAACGATCTTGAAGATCTAAATCAACGAATGATCACGGATTTCTTAGCAAAGAAAAAAAGCAAATCGACTAATGTAGACTTTCTCCGAGTCATGACTAGAAGGATAGAAAAAGAAGCTCTTTTTCTGTATTTTGATTGGCACGGAATGTATGCTACATGTATGTATTTGCTTATGAAGTTGCGTGAAGAGTTCCGATCAGAAATTGACAGAGCACCGTCTGGAATACCTCTTAATCCCAAGCTTTCGGATCTGGACAAGGTGGCTCATTTTCTATTGAAACGGTTAGGTAAGAGTGAGGGAGTTAGAAAAGATACCGTAGAAAGGTTGCGAAAGGTTTTCAACAGGAGATTTAGTGGGAACTTGAGCGGGCCAGGGGAAGAGGAACACCTAGTGATCAAGGCGGTGAATTCGTTCTTGGTGAAAAGACCTCGATACACAGTCTCGAGAGTTGAGATGGAGTTGAACCGTTCGTGGCCTTATGGATGTCCGAGGCGATCCAGTGCTTCGGATACGTCTCAAGGCGCAGAGTAAGCGTTGGAATTAAGTATTAATCGTCGAAAAGAATTGTACCTATTATTGATTATATAGAGATAATCCAAAGATATTGGACCATGATACGCGTTTGTGATTACTGCAATTATGGATGCACGAATTGGCTCAACGATTCCTTTCCTTCAATAATCAGAAACCAACTAGCCCCCCAAATCATACACATTCGAACGATCATAAATGAGTAATCGAACTATCAAGCCAAGGACCCCAAGACAATAGTAAGCAAAATAAAGAATAAATCGGGTTTCATTACAAAGCAGCCACATCTCGTGATAGTCCTATGGTTTTGTATTATTTTTCAAATTGACTCGCGCTTGCGCTTGCTTACATGTCGCCAAGTTTTGAGTCAGCATGGTGCATGTAACGTCAATTCTTGTGTGGATTCTTGAGGGATCTTCAGCTCTTACTTGAGGGTTACTTGATTGTGATGTGAATTTGATAAATGGGAGATTGGACTGGAAGTGAAAATGCAAATTGCGAATTGAAGAAATGAGGAATACGATGAGGAATACGAAAAGGGTGAAGGCTTGGGGTGGTGTGATATGGTGTGATATAGGGGGAGATGGGATGGATTAGGCGAGGATGAGAGATGAGAAATGATAATTTGCGAGGGGAGGAGGAAATGAGAATGAGAATGGAAAGGCAGAGGGGGGTGGAGATTGATGTATAAGTTTTTGAAACGTGCGGTTGAACGCCTCGATCTTGGTTTAGTCAGATGTTCGGCTTTTTGTCTCCGAGATTGGAGAGGTTGTAAATTGATGCATCGACGCATCGATGCGCCAAGTTGCAAGGGGACTACGTTGTCGATGAGCCAAGTGTGGCGCTCGTACTGTGATACAAAATTTCATTTTGGTGAACTGTTGATGTGGGAGATGGGGTCGAGAGGAGTTGAGAGGCGTTGAGGGAAGTCGAGAGGAGGAATAAGTGTCTTGAAGTTTTGGGTCGGAGCCGACGAGATGAGAGGTGAGATAGAATTAGTTGATTAAGTGAGTAGGAGTTGAAGAGGTGAAGGTGTTGGCTTGAGAATGAGGTTTGATGTGGTGAGGTGGTTGTGGAAAAAGTATAAGTAGATTGAATAACCATTGTCGAAGAATGAAATCTACACAGCACTCCAGTCCTACTTTCCACCACATTCTACTCTCTTTTCAATTCCTATTGCTTGCATGATCATCAACATCTTCTTTCATTCGCTTCAGATTCCAGATACCACGTTCATTTCACATCTCCCCACAGAAACCTTCTCATTGCCGCGCTCGCCATCGCAGCCCCCTTTTCCCTCGCCCTTCCTCTCGCCGACCCTGAGCCCGCAAAAGGTGCCCTAGCCACAACTAGAGTACCCGAAAACCAGAACATCTACGCCAAACCTACTTGGATGTCTATTCCTATCATTGACCCTACCAAACTTTCCATCTTTCCCACTCCTGCTCCTACGCAAAATCCAGAGCCTGTTACCACGAAGGGTGAGCAACAGGATGGACAGGATCATGCTACTAAAACAGTGAAAGGGAGCGAGGGCGGGCCAGCGCATAGAAGTCAGGTTTCTACTACACATGTTCCTAAGAATCCAGAGGCCAAGGGGAAGGGAAATGGCCAGAGGGATGTTGAGGAATTAGAGGATAGGGATGTTGAAGGTTTGGATTTAGATTGGGAGATAGAGGGGAGGTTGACGGATATAAGAGTTGATCTGGAGGAGACAGCTGCAAGTGGAAAGCCCACTGGAGGTTTCACTGGAAAGCCTGATCCGGTACCTGCACCTACCGCCACTGCAAAACCAACACAGCATTTTACTGGAAAACCGGATACTGAGCCGGCTCAAACCGCTACAGCCAAACCAACTCAGCACTTCACTGGCAAACCTGACGGACCCGAACCAACAGTAACAGCTAAACCCACTGAACACTTCACCGATAAACCCGATAACCCCGCCCAAACTGCCACCGGAAAACCAACTCAACATTTTACCGAAAAGCCAGATACACTACCTACCAAAACAATCAATACGATTGAACCTATCAAAACCTCTGTCTTTTTCACTGACAAACCAGAAGGAGTTCCAAGAACATTCACAGCCATGTATGGTAATGGTGGTCAGGCTACCTCAAGTTCCATTTTGGTCAATACTTATGGACCGGTTAGTAGCAGTGTTATTGTGGATCCCGTGCCAGTCGGTACTGGGAAGCCTGCTGGAGGAAGAGGATCTTAGGTCTTGTCGTGTGAGGAAAGTGGGTTTTGTTGAGTTGTATGGAGGAGGAGGAGGAGTGTATTGCCCAGAATGAGCATGGAGAGAAAGGGTGGGCTTGCAGGTGCTGGAGAGCATTTCCTTTTGTTTTTGTACTAATTTTTGTTTCTGATATGAAGATTGAAGGGTATGATTTTAGGGATTGTTTGATTCGGATGTGTAGAAATAGATATTGAGTATGATAGATATAAAATTTGAAAAAGATGTTGGGACTAAGCGCTTGTAACTAGGGGACAATTCGTGATGAGCATTAATGGACTTGGAGAGTATATGTATATCCAACAGTAACAAACTTGATTCGTATCATATATTAGCTCCACGCATCTAAGCTGAATGTCCTCGTCCAAAGCGAAAAGATAAGGGAAGACCTTGCAACTCTCGAAACTTCAAAAGTGTTCCTGTGTAGAGCAATGCATTATAACCTATCCTGTGAATAGTCGAGTTGAGATATCAAGACTGGTATGTGTGTTTCCAATAGAACAGATAGCTGGGTATTATAGGTATCGAAGAAACTGTACTTCACCTCTAATGAGGATGCAATCTGAGCATACTCGGAGCTCAAAACAAGCATAGTGGTACATAAGAGACATGTTGTGAGCATGCCGGTGCCCGCGACATAGCAAACGAGGCACCCAGCATACATTGATGGCATATAGTTTGAGGTGGGATGATAGTATAGAGTCTTCTGAGGAATAGACTATTCAAGGATAGAATGAATACAGTATTTTCTTTGGTGAATTTGTCTTGTGTGTGAGATGACATTTCGTTATCAATCCTCCAATAAAGAAAAGGACATCAAAGCGTTGAGATATGGCGCTAAGAAATATTTGCTGACTAATCTCAAACCCCCCACATTATCCATGGGATTGGTGTCTCTTTCAAATTGATATTCAGATTTCAATATCATCAAAACCTCAATTCCCTCTCAATCTAGACATCATGGCCGTACAAAACGGATCTGGAGGTATCAGCAGTGACCCAAATGCTAACTCAGTATTGGGAGACATAGAAAAATGGATCAAGAACAGAGATTCAACCAAGAACAACAACTTAGTCGCCGCTGTGGTGGGATGTGGTGAGTCAGGAAATTCACATGATAAGGAAAATTACTTACAAAGTTCAGGAAACATGGGTAGTTCTATTCTTACTGGTATTCTTGCTGCCAATTCACTGCCAGATGCAAGGGATAACACACCAGTTTCACATATCATTGCTTGTACCAAGTCAGAAGCTTCAGCTTCCAGAGTATACTCGGCATCAAAAGAATCCAAGGCTGCAGACAGACTCGCCGTCTTCTATGATAACAACTTAAAAGCTTTTCAATTGGCTGATGTTATTATCCTGGCATGTAAGCCATATATGGCCGAGGAAGTTCTCGGAGCTCCTGGTGTTGGTGATGCTTTAGCAAACAAACTTGTCATCTCAGTTTTGGCAGGATCGACAACTGAGCAATTGAAGGAGTTTGCGTTCAAAGGTAGCTCAGACACAAAAGGGTGTGCATTTGTCAGAAGCATGCCAAATCTTGGTGCACAAATCAAGGAATCATCAACCGTTATCTCAACTGGATCGGAAACCATTTCTCCAAAATATGAAGAGGCCATGAAATGGATCTTTCAGAGTATTGGTCAATATACATATGTACCCGACAATGTATTCCAAGTTGCAGGTGTCCTTGCCGGTTGCACTCCAGCATGGTTCCTCACTGCCTTTGATGGAATCCTCGACGGTGCTGTTTCCGAAGGAATGAGACGAGATACCGCCACTGAAATTTTGGCTGGTTCTATGCTCGCAGCCGCGAAGTTAATACAGAATGGTGAACATCCTGCTGTTCTGAGAGAGAAGGTTTCATCTCCCAAGGGTACCACAATTCAAGGCCTGAAAACTATTGAGAAAGGTGGTGTCCGATCAACATATTGTGATGCAACCATTGATTCGGTTCAACATGGATTGAATATGGGCAAGAAGTAAATAATTTCTTGTCTTTTTGGGGAACTGGTTTGACGCTTGATGATCCGACACGATATTTTGCTTGAGATTGGACGCCTTGAAGCACTCATGCCATTTATTTCTTGCTCATTTATTTCTTGCTCTACTTTTCACTGAACAAAGATATAAATCCTATAGATGGAGCTCGGGCTTCAATAGATTAGAATATCGTCTATATAGACTAGATTTTCATCGAAGTTCTTGTCGACCTAGACATATAGTTCCTCGGATATTTTCTTTGATTTGTGACACTAATATTCTAGGGGCGCAACAGATGGCTAGCCAGAAGGCTCAAAGTATACCCTTTAAGATTGAAACCAAAGATAGTTCATATTTTGATTTTCATTCTGGCTGCTAACAGCTACTCTGTATATCTTTCTATAGTTTTCTTTAACATTGTTTGACATATTGGAGTCAAACGATAATGATCGGCAAACATAAGATCCTTAACACACAGTTCGCCAACAAATTTCTTGTACTAACTACTCTGAGTATTTCAAGGATAAGATGTCTATACATACCCCCCTCGGTACTCCTTATCACGGAAAGCGAGTAGCCAAAAGATCGCCGAGTCGATCTGTACTTTATAATTCATTTACCACTCAAATCTAGATGCCTATTTTGGATTTATGCACATGAATGTCACAATGAACTAAACGATAAGGACCCACCGTCCCGATAAGGCAATACTATGATATCGATATGCGGGGTCGAGGTGCCATTACGAGGTGGATGCATGCCAATACACACTCGATGATACACGAACCAACTGTTGTGTAGAACGATCGGGTAGATAAGTGATAGTTTCCGGATATATCACAGGGTTTATACTATGTAGGACCCAGGCAATGTTTACTTCGAGACTCTTGATCTCTTGGTCTTTCCTTTCATCTCGAGTGTGCTATCTACCTTCATGGAAATGTTCTTACGACGATCTTCTAGATTTCTTTCACTTACATCAAGGAGATATCATATACCATCTCTCAGACACTTTTCATCCATCACTTCAACTATCTCTCCTCAAAATGGGTTTCCACACACACCCACCCCCACCCCTCCTCCCTTCGGTGCCTCTCCAGCCTCCGAGCTTCCACCCCTCTCCATAATGCCGCTTCCTCTCCTCCTAAAGTCCTACCTCATAACCTCCATTCTAGCCTCCCCCAAAATCATCAAGTTCTTCCTTCCTCTCCTCAACAAACTCGCAAATTCCAGCTCCACGATCTTAAATCCCGATAGAAATCCGGTGTTACATATGATCGTCCGGAAATTCATATACGATCATTTTATCGCTGGAGAAAATGCTACTCAAGTGAGAGCTCGGGTGAAAGAAATGAAGGGATTGGGGTTTAGCGGGGTGATATTGGGATATGCGAGGGAAGTTAATGTTTCTGGGGGAGGAATAGACGGAGATGTATCAGGGGTGAGCAAAGAGGTAGGGGAGAGAGCTATTAGAGAATGGAGAGATGGACTTATGAGTACCCTTTCTTTGCTACAACCTGGAGATTTTCTATCGCTCAAGTAGGTTTCTGTTTCCTCTCTTGAATATCAATATCAACATCAATATCTCCCAAAGCTCAAAAATCAATTCACTAAACCTCCCACCTCTAGATTCTCCGGCGCAGGCCCGCTCGTTCTCCACGCCCTCCAAAACTCCCTCCCCCCACCACCCCTCCTTCTCCAATCCATGCATCTACTCCTCCGCACAGCCGCCTCCCAATCCGCGCGTATCTGGCTCGATGCAGAACAACAAGACTTACAACCCACTATTGAGTCATGGACTATCGATCTCATGCGTACCTATAATACCGGATCCCAAGCATTACTCTACACAACCATGCAAGCGTATTTAAAATCCACACCATCGAATATCCTGAGATGTTTAAAGCTCGCGCAAGAGGAAAATTGGGTGCTGGGCATAAAATTAGTCAGGGGTGCGTATATTGCTACCGAGAAACGGGAGTTGATATGGGGAAGTATTGAAGAGACGCATGAGGCGTATAATGGAATTGCTGCTGGTTTGTTAAGTCTATCGTATCCTGGGATGGATGTCAAGAAGAATACTGCAATTAGAGAAAAGAGAGAGGGAATGAGAAAAGAAAAAGCATATCCCCGCGCAGAATTATTCCTCGCCACGCACAACGAAGAGAGTATCAAAAAAGCCTATACGCTCCAAAGCTCACGAATCCTATCCGAAAAACCCACAATCGAATTAGCGTTTGGACAGTTACAAGGAATGGCCGATGAGATTAGTTGCAGCTTACTACAACTCCGTCGAAAAGAATCCCAGGACTTGAACAGTGCGTCACTAGCTTCCAAAAGTCTTGTGAAATCAGAGGAGAAATCCAGACTAGCACACGCGTTGAAACCAAAAGCGTATAAATGTATGGTATGGGGTTCTACACAGCAGTGTCTACAATTTCTATTGAGGAGGGTAAAGGAAAATGGAGATGCGCTTGGAAGGACGGGGTATTGGGTTGAAGGGTTTAAGAGGGAGATATGGAGGAGGATGAGAACTTCTTCTGCGATAAAGAGTAGGAGAGTTTTGGAGAGTGCTAATGGGGGGATGAGTCGAAAGAGGGTTTTATGAGAGGATGTGTGGTTCTGTAGAGGGAGATCAAGGAGAAAGGAATTGCGATTAATGTATGGAGAAGTCTGGATTTGGAGTTTGTGATTTGGTGGAGAGGAGTTGAGATTAGTGGATATGTTTTGTTATGACAATCCAGATTTTGAAAAGCTCTACATACAACAGAGTGACTATTATAAGCTATACAAAAAAAGCCAGAAAAAAAAGACCAGAAGTTACTTTATGACTCGTACAACCCATATCTGAACGGAACTGACAAGTAGTCTGATTGAGAGATAAAGAGGCGGCGTCCTCAATATAAGTGACAAGAGATGGGCTTGGTTGAGCTATGATACTAAACCACTATATCATGTTACTTCCGCCCCATTATTATTGTACCAAATTTATATTAGTAAATAATGTGAAAAGTATCAAATCCGATAATTTGCGAATGAGTATATACCATCTACCATGCCGAATCAAGTGACGTCCCCTCATTCACAAGCCAGGAGTATTCTTTCTCACCATTCACATTATCAATCCGGGGATTGTATCCTCCCAGCTAAATGAATTACTTCACTGCCATCCTAAATACAAATACACATACATATACATCACCCCAATCTCAACTCAAGTAATTCTTACAAAGAGTGCTCAATTCATGGTATCATATTCTACACCCCTCCCTCCATCCATTGACTAAGCACAAAACAGTCTGTCTATATATTCTCCTCCCTAGCTAAACTCTAGCTAATCCAGTAAATCCATCAATTCCCTTTCGGTCCAGTCCAATATATACAGTTCCAGCAATTCCAGTCCAGCAATTCAACTATCGATCATTCATCTATCATTACAAACAGCTCCAATACTCATTCTATCTCTATTGAGAACGACAATTGTATCTCCAGCATTCCCGCTCCCACTGACACCCATATCCTCAACACTGATCTCCATACTATTTCGTTTACTTCTCGTTCCATACGAATGTTTCATCGCCTGTACTTGTCTCGACTGCACCACAATGGTATTCTGATCCTCTTCCAAAGCCGGTTTAAGCGGCAAACTAGCCCTCTCCCTCTCCCCTCTGTCAACCATCTTTCCCTTTCCTTTCCCCAAATCTTTCCTTCCTGATTCCGGAGATCCAGTGGGAGGCAAACTACTCAAACTCATTCCTTTTATACTAATACTAGAATCTAACAGTCCTCGCATATTTGGCAAACCAATTCCTTCCAACGCACCGTCTATGCCAACATCCGAGAAAGATCTCTTGTATCCAATGCTGTTCCCTGGTACATTTTCGGCAAGCTGTTCAAATGGTACTCTTCCGCGTAAGTCTTCTAAAAGGTCTTCGGAAAGTGTGTTGTTGGTGAGTCTGCGGACCCATTTTAAGAGAGAGTCTTCAAGCCAGGCACCACTGCGATGTGGTTCAGTTGGATACGTTTTCGCAGAAGTGTTGTCGGGAATAGTTTTCCGTCTTTGGGATTTGCTACCTGTGGAAGTTGTGGGAACTTTGATGGATGATGAAGCTGGGAGGGATTTTCGACCTTTTCTAATGGGTAATACTGAAGCTCGAGACTTCTTAATCGGTTTATTTTCTGGTATTTGTCCAGTGGAAGCTCTGAAAGGCCTACGATCGAAAGGTACCCAGTACATAGGCCGTACCGATCCATTCCCTTCGGCATCTTTGAGTTTCCGAAGGTCGTCGAGTATTTTGAATGTGAAATGAACTGCATTGGTCTTATCGTCTCTCTTGCACTGTGGACGGTACGGTGGTATCTTATCAGATGGATTACGCTGCTTGGAAGGCGCCGGATCCTTGCTGGCAACGTTTTGTGCGACATTTGTATATGGCTGCCAGATATCACTTCGTCTCTTTTTCAAGTCCAGCACCCATGCATCACAATCCCATTCTACCCAATAATCGATCACATCACCCCATTGACTCTCGGGTGGTTTTGTTTGATTAACGAAAATGACGCTTCCTCCTCTGGCATGTACAGCTTGTGCGAATTCTTTGACCATAATCTTAAGCCCGTGAACTCTCAAACTAGTACCAAGAATAAGAAGGACATCTGGACCTAATTTTAGATCGTGAATGATCAACGGTCCCACCAAATTTGCGTGAGGATGTTCTTCTCCATAGAGAACAATGTCAGGCCTCAATCTCCCCACAGCCAAACCTCTGCGACCTTTGTCTTGACGCGATATAGAGCTTGAAATGCAAGAAGGACAATCTGGAGCAGACCCAGCCATTGTAGTAATCTCCCTATCCTCCTCGTCCCAACTGGTAAGTTTCGAGCATACACCGCATCGCAATTTACGGAGTGACCCGTGCAACAAAACGCACTCTACTCCAGTTGCAGCAGGGGTTTCTTTTCCTCCTCGTTCATCTGCTCCATTTGTGAGCGATTTGCCCTGGATTTTGGTTTGAAAACGCGTGCGATCACCCGCGCCAAGTTCGAGATCCGTAGTGAGTCCTTCGCGTTCTTCGAGGCAATCGATATTTTGTGTGTAATTCCGGACGAGGCGACCGTTGTCTCTGAGAGAGCGGATAAATTGGTGAGTGGTGGTGGTAGACTTGACATCGTTATAAATTCTGCGACGAAAATTGGAGATGAACATATAAAATATAGAAGTTGAGAAAGGATCGGACCAAATGACTGAGTCAAATAGATCTTTTCCTTTGAGGTTTGGTAATGTACGTGATGAAGATGATTGAGATGATTGTGAAGGGGGTTCTTCAAATTCGGAAGCAGTTGTGACAGAACTGACTTCACTCAACAAATTTCGTTTGTTGTTGTTGTTGTTGTTGCTACTACAATCACTTGATGAAACTGAAGGTGTGGCGCTGTCAGTTGTAGATGCACTTTCAGTATTTGTGGTTGAAGAGAGTTTGCTGTTGGAAAGTTCAAGTGCAGGTGTATTTCTTCGAGAAGATTTTCTGAGAAGTGAAGAGGACTGTTCTGTAAGTTGTGGAGGTAAACTATCAGCTCTTGATCTCACTGATTGTCGTGAACTCTTGCTTTCAATAATTGAATTGGCGACAGAAGGTATAAGTGACGAAGACCTTTGAAGTGTTCGTGATTTTGAAGGAATGGATTTTTGATTGGTGGTTGAGGCTTGAATTGTTGACCGAAGACTACTTTCACGTCGTAGTGAATTTGATAAGGAAGAATCGGAAGAAATTCTTGTTGTGTTGGAATTTTCTTCTATTGCTGTAGATAAGGGAGAGCTTGTTCGGAGTGAATGTCGAGTTCGTTGTTGTTTATTGTCAATTGACTCCAAGTCCTGGGGCAACCGAGAATATTCCGATGAATATTGAGATGAATATTCACTCGATTCTTGAAGTAATTGTTGTGAAGCATTTTCTTCAGTATTGGAACCTTCTGAATCGAGCTCCATTTCCACTGACGGATTTATTTCTTCGTGAGATTTAGTATCTTCAATTTGAGATACTCGTCGATTGGGGGTTTCGGTGCTAATACATTCAACTTTAGATTTGGCACATGGTTCACAGCTTGGTCGGATATCACCACACTTAATCTTTCGAACTCGACACCTATCACAAGCGCGAATAGCCCGAAGTTTGGAAGACTTGCCCCTGATGTTGAGTTTCGGCGATTCAATCTTGATATCATCTTGTGCCAGAAGAGAAGTTCGAGACTTGGAAGTTTGCCTTTTCGGGGGCAACAGATGTGCTTTATTGGTAGGAGTAGCCTGAGAGAGAGAATCATGCAGATTATGAGCAGATTGACCCTTCGAATTTGGTTTCGGAGAATCTTTGATAGAGTTGTCCTGCGCAGAAGAAGCGTTTCGAGTTTGGCGCTTCGGGGGTAATATTGGTGATTTATTGTTTGAATTCTCGTTTGTGATCGGGCTATTAGAATTCATAGCAGATGGAGTTTCCACACTTGGTTTCTGGGATTCACTTTTGAGATTATCCTGTACCAAAGATGTATGCCTGCGAGAACTTCTTCTCGATGGAGCTAGAGCAGGGGTTTCTGGTTGCGCTGAAGGTTCTTTTGATGGCGATTGAGAGGATTGCTGAGAAGACTGCTGGGAAGACTGCTCAGAGGGTTTCTCAGAGGGCAATTCGGATGATTCTTCAGGTGGCAGCTCTACCCTTACACCATCAGCCGTCACAAGTTCGTAATAATAGCGCTCCGTGACACGTCTTTTCTTCTTCGGTCGATCATCAATATCATAATCATTAATTTCCCAAGGTGGATTCTCCAGTGCGGCATCATATTGGGCTTGTATCATGGCATAAAGTCCATGTTCGGAACGGAAGTCCTATTTGCTAGGTTAGCAGTAGTTCAAAGGGTAATTTAGGTTGCGGTCCACATACAGGTATTCCGACATTCGTACTGATTCCAGCTCCTGTCACAACCACAACTTTCCTTGATTTCGCAAGGATGTCTGCAATTTCCTGCAATTCAGCAGCAGAGGTTGGCAAGACATTGATTGTTGGCATTGTTGCGACAAGATAAACAGACTATTACTGCTCTGTTCCTCTCCGTCTCCTCCTCTCTTCCTAACAAATTCGAGTCTTAGTTGATTGCGCTCCGAGTCTCAAGATTTTGGTATTGAACTGGTGCCTTGCGCTAGTTGAATATGCGATCAAGACGGTATGCCTGGGCTTCACTTCCAGTTCAGGTCATTTCGAATATAGCGCACACCATGTAGACGAGGAGGAATCGGTCTATGTCGCCAAATTGTTGTGCGTGATCAAGTCCAGGTTTTCGTAGTGAATGCCGCAATATTGATCGATCTTAAGCCTCGAACGTCACTCTAGTCTTGTAGAAATGCAAATAATCAAATCAAGTCCTTCTAATTAACGCCAATAACCCCCAGTTGATGTTTCGTTTCGCGACTGCGATGCGTTGTCAAACGGTGGATAATCGCTGAGAAAAATGGTTTTCTAATCGTGCATTTCGCCTTAGAACATTGGCAGGACCTCGGAATCGAGTATGAGAGGTATTAAATAGCTTCAAGGGCAAGTCCTTCTTTTCCCAAGGGGTGAATGTTGCAGATAGTTCGAGGTTTGACACGCAGCAGGATCCCTGAATTCCCCAATTCCCTGTATATTGATATAAAGTTCGAATCGATTTGTCGTCCAAGTTTTTGCTCCCCTATTTCCCCATCTAAAGTCTTTGGAAATGATTGAGCTCGATCGATTGGGATCCAAGAAGAATCTCATAGAAAACAGGTTGTTGATTGTGATGTTTACTTTCATCTAAAGTTTCTTGTCCTTTGTATGGTAGACGCGATGTGTTACCGACCCCGACCCCAACCGCGTTCTGCCCCACAAATTTGCCAGCCCGTTTGTTTCTCACGTGCTTCGATCTATCTCAACACCTTGACTCGAGCTTAGGTCTCACTCAATTTTTTGATCACCGATTTTGACTGTCAACAAAATAACCATGGCATGATGAGATATATCAAACTTTTACATTGTGGTTTATCATACCAAGTAGTACAAGATAGCATACAGATATTACTCCTACTCTCTAGTGAAAGGTATGACAAGATGGCATACCAGTAGTTTGCTGCTTGTCTAGTCATAAAACTGTCAGATCTGCTGTTCTCTTTATTCATCTTAATCCTGTGAAACTACTACCAGTTCTCCCCACCATCTAAGATTGCCTTTCTATATATATAGTGTTTGCAGAACAAGCAATGAACTGTTCAGAAATTGCTGTCATGAACATGACCAAATATGACTCTTTTCTAGGGCGGAAAAAATGGAGGCTATGATTCCAATCGCTGGTAAACCCTCATAAACTATCTAATTTGCTATGCTCTGCTATGCTAGTCAAGCGAACCTTGTAAATTTGACAACAGTTCAAAGAGCAAGCTCTGAGAGTGTTCAGTCCAACGGAGTCAAACCTATCTCTAGCAACCTTTAAATGTAGTCATTATGCGATGGTCTTTGATGTCTTATCCATACTTTTCTTACATTTGTTTGGTTGGTTCATACATCGGAAACCATTTCTTATTCTACCATGCCAGAAAAGAAGAAAAATTTACAATTCATTTGGCCCAAAGATGGTCCTAAAGGCCGTGGTCACCGAGGTTTTCTGGGAAGGCTCAATAACGTTGTGACGAACAAGGGGCCAGATATCTTTGTGGGTAAACAAGGAAGTAGAATCAGTCCTGATCGATGGCAAAATTGGTGAGTTCTGGTATGAAGATATCACACTTGATCTAGCTGACTCTCCATCAGGGATTCATACCACGATGAACATAAGCATAAACAAGAAGTAACTGGAGCATTTTCAAGAGACTTCAAAAGATATGATCCATATACACGGAAATATGTTGAATGGGAACAAGCTCAAGATTGGAACGGTTATGGAATCGGAAATCATGCATGGGAATATCCACGTTTAACCCTGGATGAATATAACAAAATTTACAAGGCCTATCATCAAGGTCGACGAATTGATCCTTCCAAGTTCAAAGATTGGAATCATAGCGGGCCTAATGTAAGTACGCTTTTGTGCATAGAGCTATCAGTGGCTGAGAAATGATGCAGAGATTCCGACAAGAATACGATAGTTTTTGGCAAAATGCTCATCGAAGAGGAGAAAATTATAAATATGGCTGGAACTATTTGCGGGGAGAGAATAACCCGTGGTTAAGAATGCATCAAGAATGGCCTACAGATCTTGATACTTGGATGGCGATGCGTGGGATGTGGTAGACGCGTATGAATTTGTTTAAGGGAGGGTGAATTTACAGAACCATATGATGTATGAGGTCGTTTCTTAAGAGCGATTCTCTGCATGATTAAGGGGTGGATTCGTTATTGATTTTGCATATAGATTTTATCAAAGTATGACTAGTTTTGAGCATCACAAATTGCGACATAGTGGCTAGACCTCATGTAAAAATGTTTGAGCTCGATTAGAAATACTTCACACAAGATTGGTTCTTTTCTTTCCATTAGTTACGATGGCGGGCTCATGCATGGCACCTGCTAGGTAGATATTATGATCCAATGAGTCATTATTCACCTTAGAGATGCAACACCATACCTATCTCGGGCTTACTTTATCCCCGGATCTCTAACAAGCACACAATGTATGCCTGTTAGACGTTACCTAGCATCCCATACTATTGCGCTTTGTAATACTCAACAACTAACAAGCCATAGCCTATCTACAATATTTACCGAAAATGAAACGATACGCTTACACACATGTAAAATTTCACAACCAACAACCAATCAAACCCGCATTTGGAATCATAATTGGCTAGTCATTAATTTAGCTACCCCAGCTCTACACCCCTCGAGTTAGTAATACGAGATCTGTCAGCTCCCTCTTCCGACCAACTCTAACGGATTCGTATAGGCTTAACTCCTATTGGATAACCGATCAATTCGGTAAGGGATTTTTCAATTCTTGAGTAGAATCATGAATTGAGAGTTTATCTATCTACGCCCAATGATGAGTACGGATATGATTTCGAGGGTTTATAAAAGATGTATGGTATCCACGTTGAAGAGATGAAAACATAGAGAAAGTATCTTTACATTATCTTCAAGACTCCAGTTCTCTAACATCACTTTGTCAAACAATTGCAGCAGCACGAAAATAATCACACCAATCACACCACACCACACTATCAAACATACACACCCAAATCTCCAACCATGTCTCTCGCCTCCCAACTCGCCGCCATAACCACTCAATTCCAAGCCACCGCGCCCTCCCACATAAAAGACCCCATCAACCGCACCAACACCCAATTCCAACAAACCTTCTCTCCCTCCCTCGCCCTCCAACCCGGCCACCCCTTCCCCCCCACCACCCTCCCC